>PVKS010002006.1:0-11935 GCA_004027875.1 Aplodontia rufa | reverse complement strand
TGAAGCTGGACCCACTCCAACACCTACCACATGGCCAGAGTTGTCCCAAATAGTATAAACAAACTAATTTCAGAAAATATTTTGGGGGATAGGTTATTTTTTTTGTTTGTTTGAGACGGCATCTTCCTATGTTGCCCAAGCTGGCCTCAAACAGCCAGGTTGCAGCAATTCTGCGTTTGTCTCTAGAGTAGCTAAAAGCATGGGCACACGCCACCAAGACCTGCTAACTTCTAGTTTAAATTACTGCTACTGTTTAATCGGATGTTAATGAAATAGCAGGAAAAATAACATTTTTACATGGTATGATACATTTAAGTCATTACAACAAAACTGGCAAATTAAATTTCAAGCTGGGCAAAGTGGGACATGCCTGCAGTCCCAGACACTTCGGGAGGCTAAGGAGGGAGGACTGCTTGAGCCCAGGAGTTCAAGACCAGCCTGGATAACAGAGCGAGATCCTGCCCTAAGCATACAAATAGACCCCTCCCCCCAAAAAAAAACAGGAAGGAAAGAAAGAAGCAAGGTAAAGAAAAGAGAAAACAAACAGCAAGAAAAAAAATTAAATTTCAAATTATGCTTCATTTTGAACTTAAAAGTCACAACACAAACACAAAAGAACCTACCTTGGATCCATGTAAATATTGGGGCTGCGCATTAGGCTGTTTATCTCTTTGAAATTCCTGAGAAAATGGTAATACTGTTCGAACAAACCTACACAAGAAAGATTAAGGAAAAAGAAAACCAAATTTAACTGAGTTGTTTATATTCTGAACTTTTTTATTACCCATCTATTAAATATTCCTCCCCGTTAACTGATAGGAAGGTTCTAGAAAATAAAAAAACCATAGAATGGGGGCTAGAGAGGTGGCTCAGCGGAGAAATCCAGGTTTAATCCCCAGCACCACATACACAACTAAGTGGAAGAAAAACAAAAAATAGATTGAAAAGAAAAATAACTCTTTCTCTCTGTTAAAAAAAAAAAAAAATAGAGGTCCTGGAGCGGTGGTTCAGTGGTTTGGGCACTTACCTTGCATGTGCAGGGATGTGAGTTCAAACCCCAGCACCATGTACACAACAAAATGTCAGAGCAATGAAAGTCACATGAAACACTAAATAAAATTGATTCTTTCTCTCTTTCTCTCACTCTGTCTCTGTCCCTATCTCTTAAAAAAAAATTAAAAAATCGAATGAATTAGATGCACACCTGAAAACCAACAAATATATCCAAAGCTCAGGAGCCACAGCAAGACCTCCTGATCCTCCTACCCATAAACAGTCTCCAAGCTCAGGGAAATGAGGGCCAGTTGGCTGTAGGACCATCTCCAGCCTCACACAATCTGACAACTGGTAATGAAAGTGAGCTTGGCTTTGCTGTTCTTCCAAGCACAGCAATGACAGCGGGACAGCCCAGAGTAAGCAGTGCTGGCCCAGGTAAGTCTGGGCTAAAAACAGAAGGACAAGCGAACTTCAGTACTTAACACCAAACTCAGCCAAAGCTTGCAAATACTTTCAGAGAGGGTCACAAAAGAGAGGTGCATGGATTCACCATTGCATTCTAAGAACGTGACCAACTCACACCACACTTGCAACGGTCAAAATACAGTTAGGACCATACACATGTGCAGAGCATGTACAAGCAGGACGCTCAGGTACAAGGGCAGCCACTGGGCCAGCTTCCCAACTATCACAGCACTGCTATTGTACTCCGTGGGCCTCAAAATCATCTACCTTAACACGCCCAGAGAAAAACTGTGGTTTTTCAAAAGGATCACTGTACTGTCAAGAGTCAGTGTCGCTGGTGTACAACTCTCAACGTTGTGTGTGTGGGGGGGTATGATTTGCATAGGTGTGTCTGTGCATGCATGCACTTGAGGTCACACACTTGCTAAAGGATGCCCACACCATCAGGAGACACCAATGTCAGGTGCTGTTCAGAAGCGGGAGCTCCTTCCCTAGAGATCCTGGGCACGGCTCATACTGTGGATGGCTCTGTACAGCAGCCACCTACAAAGCTGCAGCACATACATCAGCCTCCATCTGCCTCTGATGTTACAAAACTTTTTCTGCCTCTGCGTGGAACATGATTTTTTTCCACCAAAGTCAGAATGTTTCAAATGCTAGTGAGATTGTGAAAGCAGGTCTTAACTTATTTTGTCTATATCACTGAGATATAAAACTGTCAAAGTAATGTCATTTTTCCCAACAATGTTATTAAAATTTTAACTTGAAATACATATATATGAGACATGATACATGTATTCATTCTATATGTCTAACTAATACACTTTTTTTTCATCTGGTTTTAGTTTTGCTGGCACTTGGTTGCGTATGTAATGCTGGGGATCGAACCCAGGTTCTTGCACATACCAGGTAAGCATCCCAACTGCTGAGCCACCACTAAATCAAAATTTACAATTTTTTTGATTTATCAAACTTAGATAGGCTCTGGTCGCATGACTGGTCTTTCTGGTGTGGCCATCCCGCACCTGAGCCTCCCCCACAGCATAAATTCAGGTGATCCAAGGAGCCATGAATTAGCAGAGTCATTCTTGTTACTCAGAAATTCCAACAGTTTAGAGGGTCCCTCCCAGGAACAGGGAACAATCAAATCCTTCTACCAACCATGTGACCAAAACCTGGAGCTTCAAGCTGGGTGAAATCAGCCAACCTCCTGGCAGGGGAGGGGAGATGGAGGCTGAGCTCAACCCTGTTGCCAATGATTTAGTCGCAAACACCAAAGCTTGAGCAGCCTCCCTGGCTGGCATTGGCAGTGCTCCTCAAGAATTATCACACCTCAATGTAGGAAGGCGACAGACCCCTGAGACAGGGAAAACTTGGCACATGGAACCCTCCCACACTTCAGCCATGGGTCTCTTCTGATTTACATCCTGTTGCTACAATGAATTGTAATTTTAAGAACAGAGTGCTCGGGCTGGAGCTCAGCGGTCATAGCACTTGCCCAACATGCAAGAGTATGCAAGTTCAAACCCCAGCACCACATACAGGAGATCTTGGAGCAATGAAAGCCACATGAAAAACTTAAAAAAAAAAAAAAAAAGTGTTTCTCACTTTCTCTCTCTCTCTCCTTTTTAAAGAACAGTGTATTCAGGAAATGTTGTGGATTTTTCACCCGGGGAGGGGACCAGAATTTATATCCAGCTGGTCAGAAATAAGGGTATTCTACCGGACCCCAAAATTGTGATCTTAAGCAAAGGTTGTCTTGCGGAGGACTGTGTCCTCACACATAGGGGTGTAGGAAGCTCACTACACCCGTAATAACAGGAGAACTAAGCTTCAGCACCAACATCTGAAGCCCCAGGCCAGATTCTGCTAACTCAAGACTTGCTTTTCACCTTATTGTAACCCTTAGTAAGTGCTGGGCCCAGGAGTAAACTACCTTCTGATTTATCCTGTTTAGGCTCACCGAGCTCCCTGCTATGGGATTATAATTTTCACCAAATTTAGAAATGTTTTTTGTCATTAATTTTCAATTTTCTCTCCAGGCGGAGCCTGTGTCTAGTATTTCACCTACAGGCCACCAGAATACTTGATATTGTCTCACAGCTCACTGAGGCTCTCCCCCCCCCCTTTTTTTTTGTCCCCATCATTTCTCTCTTGGCTTCATTTCAGATCATTTCCATTGTTGTTGCTGTTGTTTTTAAAATTTTTTAGTTGTAGATGAACAGAATACTTTTAATTAATTTGTTTATTTTTATGTGGTGCTAAGAATCAAACCCAGTGCCTAACAGATGCTAGGAGCCCTTTCCATGGTTTTAATTTCAAACTCACTGAAATTCTGCAAAGTACAATCTAATATTCAGCCCAACAAGGGAATTTTTCACTTTAGATGTTGCATTTTAAGCTTTAATTCATTTGATCTTTATATAACTTGCCTTTACCTCTGCATTAAGTTTGATTTCTTTTAAATCCTTGAGTATATTTACAAGTGTTGTTTTACCATTCACATCTGCTAATGCCATCAGCACTTTTATTTCTGCGTCTGGTTTTTACCCATTCATTTTCCCCCTGGTTGTAGGGTCACATTTTCTTGGGTTTTGGGATCTTTAGTAATTCTTGATTGGGTGCTTGGCTTTGTAATGTCTTGTTGAGTATGTGAATTTTGTTATTATCTTTAAGAGAGTGTGAGGGTTTTATTTTGGGGGGCAGTATTTGCATAGCAGCTAGACCCTTTCATGATTTATTTTTTGCATTTCTGGGCTGGACAAAGTAGTCAGTGGCCTGGAACTAGTTTAGCCCTTCTACTGAGGCAAGATCCTTCTACTACCTCTATTACTGTCTGGCTGTTGAATGAGGTTTCTCCATTATTGCTGCAGACTTAGATAACTCTTAGCTTGTTGGCTTTGTGAATTACTCAGTTTATAGTTCTCCAACACAAGCACAGTTTAATATTCAAGTAAAGACTAAGGACGCCCAGGTTGGTTTCAGGGGCTGTTTTTCTATTCTCCCCCAAATTCTACCCTATAAATTCCAGTTGTCTCAGATTCTGCAAATTCCAATTTGTCTCCTGTTTCTAAGCAAGACTTCCAAGCTTTAGTTGGTCTTGAACTTGTGATCATCCTGCCACAACCTCCCAAGTAGCTGGGATCATAGGCATGCACCACTGTACCCAGCTCCAAGGTGTAATTGAGCTGTCCCTCTTTGAACTTAGTCCAGAAATTGCTTCTAGGCACACAGCCAGGGAAATCAAAGTGCTCATGTCATTTGTTACCTTGACTTGGGTAAATGTCTAATGTGTGATACAGGTAATGCATTCATTTCTGTCTAGTTTTTCACTTAAGGTAAGAGAATAAAGTCAGATCTTGTTATATCATCCTAAATAACTTTGAAAAAAAAGAAAAGGAGGGAGAGAGGGAGGGAGGGGGAAAAAGAGGGAGGTAGGGAGAGAGAAAAAGAGAATCAATTTTGTTTATTCATCTGGTTTTTGTTTCTCTAACACTTAGTTGTGTATAAGGTGCTGGGGTTCAAATCTGCATCCTTGTGCATGCCAGGCAAATGCTGTAACTGCTGAGCCGCCGCTCCAGCCCCCTAAAGAACTTTTAAGCAGAATACTGAGTATATATTCTCAGTCTAAAGACAAAAACATTGGAAACTGGGGCTGGAGTGGTGGCTCAGTGGTTACAGCACTTGCCTGGCACATGTGAGGATACGGGTTCAAATCCCGGTACCACATACACAATGAGGTGTTGGAGCAACGAAAGTCACATGAAAAACTAAATAAAATTGATTCTTTCTCTCTCTCTCTGTCCCTCTCTCTTAAAAAAAAAAAAAAAAGTGACAACAAATCCCATCATTAAGTACAACTATGGTGCGCTAATAAAAAAATTTAAAAAAAGAAAACTGGTAAGTCTGTTTCACAGTTAAGGATTGGCAATTCTGAAACTGCCCTGTGTTTCCTAGAACTGGACAAGTGAGCAAATATATTAATAATTAATGAAGCAAAGATTCTCAATGTTTAAAGACGTTAGAAAAACGTAATGAGCAAAGACTAGAATGAACACTATAGTAGAGGACTGGACATATCGTATGAACTCCTGGTTTTAATATATAGATAGTTATAGAGAAACACACACATGGATGCATGCTATGAATTGAACTGTGTCTCCAAAAAAGATGTTTAAGTGCCACTTCAGAAGGTGGAAATAGAATTGTACAGATGTAATCAGTTAAATTAAGATGAGATCAGGGGCCAGGGTGTAGCTCAATGGTACAGCACTTGCCTGGCATGCTCAAGGCCCTGGGTTTTGATCCCCAGCACTGCAACAATACAAAAGATGAGACCATGCTGAAGTAGGGCCCTTAATCCAATGACTAGTGTCCTTATAAGAAGAAGGTAAGACACACAGGCAGACACACAGCATAAACACCATGTGGTGACAAACTCTGGGATGAGTCAGCTGAAACCCAGGAGTGCCAGGAACCGAGAACCAGCACCAGAAGCCAGGACTACGCTAGTAAGACTCTGCCCAGAGTCTCAGAGGGAGCATGATTCTGCTGATACCTTGATTTGGACTTCCAGCCACCAGAACAGTAAGAGAATAAATTCCTGTTGGCATAGCAGCCACATGAACCTAATACACTACACATGCAAGTTATTCCTACTGTGATCACTGAGAGGGTACAGGAAACAATAACATCCCAGCAGCAATGAACACACAACACCAGGCATATCATTTTCCACTAGAAGGAACATCTGGAGAAACAACAGAATGTAAGGATCAAGCAGGAAAGTACAGAATGAGCCTGAAACATCTTACCATGCAGAAGACAGGGCGGTACTTATAGAACAATGGGGACTTGCCAAAAGCACACAGAAACCATCCTGAAGGTCACCCACAGACCAAATTAGGGCAATGTGTTACAAAATCAACTAAAGGTAAATAAGAGATTACAACTCTGAGTTGGAATTCCCAAGTCCTTGCTGATAATAAACAAACATTAACATGTACAGAAGAATGTCCACTAATACCTGAAGAGGGAATGAGGGCACTAGAAACTCACTGTTGTTCTACCACCGTAATGACTAAAGATTCAGCTAAGAATCATCCACAGACGCTAAAACTAATGGGTCAAATTTCAACAAGGAACAGTTTACTTATGTAGCCTAAGATTATCTCCCTACAAATTATTTATACATTTTAAACAGAAAACGGTATCTCAACAATGGAGAAACCTGGCTCCCATCACCTTAGCCGGGGATGAAGCTGACTTGGCCAGTGATAGGACTTGACACGTCACCCTAAGGACACACCCCCCTGCTGGCAGTCTTTTGGCTAAAGAAGACTGATTCTGGGGCCAAGGAAATTCCACTTTGCCAGCTTATTTGTTAGAACGCTAGCTCTGTCACACATTTATCAGCTGTGCAGGAAAACCTTCAGTCCCACGACACATTAAGCCACCTACCTCCCTGAGCCACGAGGTGTTACTCACTCCTTGAGAACTGGTAGATGTGCCAACCAGCAAGCAAAGTTCTGCCTGGACTCAAGCAGCTCCCAGGAAATTTGCCAGCATGGAGTTAAACCTTGGGGGTAATTTCAATCTACAGCCTGGATACATAAAACGCTGTATTAAAATGCTTTTCCAGGTAATAAAATTTTAGTGATTCTACTGGAAGACTTAAAAAAAGATACAGAAGTAAAGGTTTGTACCAACACTAATATAGGTGGAGGCTGCTCAAGTAAATCAGAGCTCTCCTGGTGACAGAAATGCCCTTTGAGATGGGCATGGTGGTGCACATTTGTAATCCCAGCTACCTGGGAGGCTGAGGCAGGAGGATCACAAGTTTAAGGCCAACCTCAGCAACTCCGCAAGACTGTCTCAAAATAAAAAATAAATAAGGCTGGGGAGGTAGCTCAGTGGTACAGTACCATCTTAGTTCAATCCCTAGCACTAGAAAAAAAAAAAATCAAACCTGCCTGTTGCAGAGCATACCCAAAATGTTCCAGAACCTCCTGTTACTCTGGGTTGGAAGGCAGTGCAGCCACCCAGGCATGAGCCCCAGCACACAGGGCCCTGGGCAGCACGTTGTGTTGATCTGCTAATAGAAACACCTTCAACACCTCTTGCGTTGCAGGGGAATCAAGTGTTCACAGACAAAGATGTTCAGCCATCCCTTCCTGCCACTGTGGTATGTGTTAGTTACTGCAGGAGAGTCTCAGGATGGAAGGGCTGAGATGTTGCCCCAAGCTTCAGGCTAGAGATAAGCACGCACAGGGCTCAGAGAGCCTGCATGCTAAGCACGGCTAGCAGCAAGCAGGAGCTCGCCCAGGGCCACAGGGCGGCAGACTCCAGCATGCACCACCCCACCGTACTTCCTCATCAGCCCGGGCAGGACTCTCAACCTGGGTGACTCTAGCGTGTCTGGAGACAGTTCTGGTTGTCATAACGAGGCCAAGGAGAGGTGCCTCTGACAATCTGGTGATAGAGGCAAGGATGCCGCTCAACACCTACAACACATGGGACAGTCCTGCACCAAGAATGGTCCCAAATGCTGGCAGGTCCTTGGCTAGAACTGAAGGGATGACATGAGGCATGCACACTCAGAGGCACGGTATCCTGCATCAGAACCCACGGTATGTAGCTTGGTCTCCAGGTAAATCCAGAGTCACACCCTGGACCAATCAGGGAGAAGGAAGCCCATAGAGCGTCCTTTGCTGATTATAACATGTCAAGTTATATCTCCACCACTGGGGACGTAGAAGGATCACAACTTCCCAGACTACAACTCAATGCAGCTCTAGCGTCCAGCCACCTGTGTTGTCTACAACACCTCTTGGGTGGTAGAGAACTCAAGGTTGTTTTCAATTGTCTAGTAACTGAGCCATGAGCATCAGGTCAGCTGGACATGTCTCACTCCCACATGGTGCTCGGGCAGCTGAACTCAGCCTGAGCACGGGGTCAGCACAGCAGCAAGCTTCACTATGTAGGAGGTTCTCTCCCACACTTGCTTTCACAAAGGAAGTGTGTGTCCTTTACACCTCCAGAGCCATCATCCTTCTGGAGAACATGCATAAGTATAGTTACAATAAGAAACAAGTATGGGGACTGGAGCGGTGGCTTGGCAGTTACAGCGCTTGCCTGGCATGCGTGAGGACGCTGGTTCGAACCCCAGCACCATGTAGTCGGTGAAGTGTCAGAGCAATGAAGGCCACATGAGAAACTAATAAAATTGATTCTCTCTCTCTCACTGTCTATCTTTCTTTTCTTTTCTTTTTTTAGAAGAAACAGGGACAGTGAGAGAGAGAGAAACAAACAACTGTATTCAGTTTTTCATGTGGCCTTCATTGCTCCGACACTTCGCTGACTACGTGGTGCTGGGGTTCGAACCTGCGGTCTTGTGCATTCCAGGCAAGCGCCGTCAACGCCGAGACACTGCTCATGGTGCTTGCACAGCATGCACGACTACTCAGGTTCAAACCCCAGCACCACGTACACAACAAAGTCTTGGAGCAACAAAAGCCACATGAAAAACTAAATAAAGTTGATTCTCTCTTTCTCTCTCCCTCACTGTCCCTCTCTCTTAAAAAGAAATGAGTATGAAGTAATGGTCCAGTGTTATATGTGCCTGTTGTGCTGCATGACATGCAACAGTTCCATCCAAAGCCCTTGAATGACCCCAGGGAAACCTCAGGAAGGAAGCTAGTTAATGCAGATGCCTGCTCTTAGGCACTGGGCGAGGATCCAGGTAGGAGCTGCCACCTGAGGAAGAGGCCCTCAGTTATGCTTTCAAGGGTTACAGATTCTGATGGCCCACAGAAATGTCCCAAAGAAGTCCAGAGAAGAACACAGCTGGAGAAAGTCCCTTTGATATTTAAGAATGAAGATCAAACCTAAGGAACCAGGGACTGGAGCAGTGGCTTAGTGGTTACTGCGCTTGCCTGGCATGTGCCACACCGTGGGTTCAAACCCCAGCACCATGTATACAAACGAAGTGTCAGAGCAATGAAAGCCACATAAAAATTAAATAAAATTTATTCTCTCTTTCACTCTCTCTCTACCACTATCCCTCTCTCTTCAAAAAAAAAAAAAAAAAAAAACCACTCTATGGAACCAAGTACCCTCAGAGAGTAACACAGTATTTCCTGAGCCTAATTCCCTAGAATGACTACTGATAACAGGAGTACCCCGCTGTGTTGGTTGTGGGTGCAGCACACAAAAACAAAGAGGATTCTGCAAATGTCAGCTGAGGCTCAAATGTATTTTCAGATAGCAACAGAAGCATGGATGTACCATCATTGAACAGCAACCCTTGTGATATAACATGCGAAAAGAATGCATACACAACAGTGTGCCTAACAACCTCATCTCTGCAAACTACAAAACGCATGTATGTATTTAACTATACAGTTATCCCTCAGCATCTGCAGGGATCTGTTCCCCTGCAGATAACAGAGTCCGTGGATGCTCAAGTCCCTTACGTAAAATGGAGTAGTACTTGCACAGAACCTATGCACATCCTCCTGCACACTTACAATCACCTCCAGATGCCTTATACTACCCAGCACAACGTAAATGAGAGGCAAACAGTTGTGCTGTATTGTTTAAGAAATAATGACAAGAAACTATCTGTGCACGTTCTAGTACAGATTAATTTTTTTCAAAATATTTCTGATACATGGTTGGTTGAATCTACACAGGACCCACCAATAGGGAGTGCGGTCTTTATGGCAACAACTCCAAAAGAAAGATACACTTTTTTTTCTTTTTTTTTTTTTTAGGGCTGAGGACCGAACTCTAGGTCTTGCGCATGCTAGGCAAGCGCTCTGCCACTGAGCTAAATCCCCAACCCCAAAAGATACACTTTTCCAAGGGGAAATCTCTGGGGATTTAACTAACCATACCTATGATTTCTAATTTTTCTGTAATTATGATGCATTATTTGTATAATTAAAATATCTTCCAATTAATTCAAACTCTGTTAACAACTTAAAACAGATATTACAGGAAAATGGGCACCTTAAAGGTGAGTTCAATAGGAAAACTCTGGGGGCTGGAGCAGTGGCTCAGTGGTTACGGCACTTGCCTTGCATGCATGAGTCCATGAGTTTGAACCCCAGCACACATACACAATGAAGTGTGGGAATAACAAAGACCACATGAAAAATAAAATGCTTCTCTCTCTCTCTCTGTCACTGTCCCTCTCTCTTAAAATTGATTAGATGAAAAAAAAAATAGAAAGATGCTGTCCAAGGTGGACATCAACCACTGGGGGTGTCCGAAGAGCTGCCTATCAGATGGCATACACAACTCCATACCCAGTTCCCAGCCCGCCTTCCCAGGGGTCCAGGCATGCTCAAGCCATAGAAGGGTCCTCTTTTTCCCTTAGGTATGGAGCTAACCATCCCAGTCTCTTAAGACCCAAAGTTCTTAGCATAAGTAACAGTTCAGCCAATGTGAGGATCCAGTAACAAAGCAAAAGCAAAAAGCACTTGTTTTTAAAGGTGTTCATAACACACATACACGTGCACATATGCAAACACACATACACAAACTCCTCTACCTTTCAGCGGGCTCAGCAGGACAGGCACTTTGCTTGGTGCCGCCATCACTCCCTGGGCTGATGGCGCCTGGTATCCAAGACAGAGGTATTCAATACACACGTCCCTGACACGTGCTGACATGCTGTAGGAGCCAAGCTCAAGACAGAGAGAACAACCCTCAGCCAGACAGGCTACTACAGGGCTATCCCAGCTACTCTACAGAGCTAAACCACACAATGCTGCTGTCAAACATTCCATCCACCAAGCTGGTTCCTTTGTGATGTTGAACACAGAAGTAAAATGGTAGGTAGTTGACCAATTCTCACGTCCTCAATATTCCAGGACGAAAACCATGAGAAGTCAAGTCAATCACCACATTCCAACAGCAGATGCAGCCCCAGCAGCTGCTCCCTGCGTGCACCGTGAGAGTCTGTCCTAAGCCACACACAAGCACCGAGCCAGGAACCACAGCTTCCCTTCGAGTCCAGCCCAGTCACCCAATCTCCATGTGTAAGCCAGCACCATCTGCCTAAGGGCTGGCCCAGGGCCGCACTTGCAAATGGAGAAAACAAGAAGGGTCAAAGTATCCTGGACAAGAAATAATGGAGGAGGGGACACAGTGACACAGTGAAATTCTGTGGGGGAGGTGGTTCCCCAAGATTACTCCAAGCAAATGCTTCTGGGCAGAGGCATCCAGAACCATCTGCGAAACTCACAGCACGCTCACCGGTTGGTGGAGCCATTGTAACAGTAGTTGGGCAGGAAGTCATAGTTGAGCTCCCAGAACACATGAAGGGTGATTCTTCCATAGGGCGCTGACACATTGTGGTTGGCTTCCCGGAACATGGCATCAAAGCTGTCTAGTGTCAGGTACCTGCTAAGCAGCTTATGGGTCATGCGGTTGATTTCCAAAAGTCCATCCAGCTCCTAAAGGGCCA
>PVKS010002005.1:0-126450 GCA_004027875.1 Aplodontia rufa | reverse complement strand
AGGGAGGCAGGGAGGCAGGGAGGCAGGGAGGCAGGCAAGAAGGAATGAGTGAATGAACATACAACCTTTTCCATGAAGTCTTTCGTGCCCTCAGCCTCTCCTCAGATATCCAAGATGTTTTCAGTAATAGAGGAGTGGTACTCATTATCTCAGCTAGAAATTTACTTCCAGACACATGCAGCCTGATTTATGGTAAGCATTCGTCTCTCCTATTCCTCATTTTAGGCCAAATGCTCAAGGGTTGTTGATTTTATCTTGATATTTTTTCTTTCTAACCAAATTCTTGGTGAATGATGGAAATCACTGGGGAACCTGAGGTGGAGTCAGGGGAGGGTAAAGATGGAGGGCAAGGAAGAGGAGAATACTGAGAAAGAAGAGGTCCACCAACCAAAGGCCTAAGTTTATCTAATTGTTGCTATTTTATTTAGCAAGAGGAGTTCAGTTTTGCTTCCTGTGATCTCCTTCCACCTGGAGGGAATAGAAGCCCTCCACACACTAATGGACAGCCACCCAGTGGACTACAGCTCTCCAGGCCCCCTACCATCCTCATTCCTACAAAGAGGTCCTTGGAACAAGAGAAGCCAGAGTCTTGTCAAAACCAATCACAGGGAGATTGTAAAACTCCCTTCCAAGTGTCGCTTTCTGGAATCAATCACCCACTCCCTGTTCCCCCTTTGTCTCATTTGCCCTTTGATACTTGGGCCTTGGCTGGGTCTTCGTTGGTTCATGTGTCAGGGCATCCTGACCTAGCAGTCCTTGTGGCATCCCAAGAATCCTGCCTGATCCATCTGAGTTCCTCGGGACAACAGACTTCTAACTAGCTCTCTGTGGGCCAGAGGAGAAACTTAACCCACAAACAAAGCTTCAGGACAATGAGACAATGGGACCCCACTCATCCTGGGCCTCTGGGCCCCAGAGATACTCGGCTTCGGTAGACACCTTTACTCTAGCTACCGAAGAAACCACTTTCTAAGGCCAGGGACAGTGTTACTGCTGCAAGTGGCAGGGGTGGAGTGGGAATCCAGAGATAAGACAGAGCAAAAAAAAACCTGCGGAAAGGAAAGTAGAGCTATTTAAAAGGGAAAGAAAACAAAACAGAAGCGAGGGAGAAAAAGAGAGACCCTGTAGCTTCCAAGTTCTACCAGCTGAGACTAATTTCAACTCTCCTTTTATCTCCATCTCCATCTTTCTACAGTCCCCCCACCCCAGAACACAGGATCCGTCCCTTATGACCCCTCCCCGTTGGCTTATCTCCATCCATGGGCAAGTTACACCTCTCTGCCAGCACACCCACCATAAGGTGATGTCACTTTACAAGAGAGCTCGAAGCTGGTCCAGGACTGGGGCCCAGGGAGCTCGCCTGCAAGACCCGTGAGCAGGCAAAGGCACATGCTCAATTAGAGGAAGGCTTTCGTTCCAAGAAGGCTACCCTGGCAAAGTCCCAAGTGCTCCAAGTCCTCCTCCCCACACTCCCCAACCCCAGCTTTGATGCTCTGATCTCCTATTGTCAGATCAATAGCCCATCTGCTCCTTGGAGTAGTCTAAGCCATCCTGTGCTAAATTAAAACAGATAGGATCAATCTGCGGTTAATTTCTCTCAACCAAACAATTTATCTCTCTTTTGGATGCTCTTAGAGGGTGAATTATATAATCCTGACACACCATTAGGGCTCTCTTGCCAAAGAAAGGCCTGCTACAATGGCTGCCTGCTCTCTTTATTACCAGCTAACAGTGTGACAAAGGCAGAGATTTATCTTAAGTGTAAGGCACATGCAGCTTGAATTGGGCAAAGTCTACCAGAGCCTCATGAGGGAAAAAGACTCTGGGATACCAGTGCTTACTAATTATAATGGAGGAGGCGTGAACCCAAATTTGATACACTAAGCATAAGCTCCTCTTTCTGAAGAATCAATTGCCATCATAGAGGATTAATTCTTTTCTCTTCCAGAGGTAAAACCTAGGCCACCTGTTACCAAAATGTCAAAGGAAACCTAGGATTCAAGTCCAAGTGGATGCAAACTAGGCACAGAGGTGGGGGAATATATATTAATAGCATTAGATGATATGTAGTGGGCACTTAGCATTTGATAACCCATTTGATGATGAATGTAGTGAAGACTGAAACTTTAAAAGGGTAAGTGACCCTCCAGGATCTCAGAATAAGGAAGCGACCTGTCAAGAGGAATCACTGTAAGGTAGGCAGAGCAAGAGTATTCATACTTACTTGAATCAACAAAAAGCTGATGTCCCAAGCCTCTGAGTGATTTCTCCATGCAAACCCAGCAAACTCACATATATTAAGTTCCCTAAACCAAGGCACCTGGCCCTTTCTGTGACACCATAACTCAACGGTGAACACCTGAAACATTGAAGAGTCTATAGATTGCTGCCTCCTGGTTAGGACCAACAGTTGGAACAATTTTAAATATTTTACTACGTCAGGTAAGGCCACGTTTTGCTCCAGGAGTGCCTCACTCCCAAACTTATACTCAGTCAGAACACATTTATTCTTAGGAGTAGAGAGCTTGATTTCTCTCCAATCTGAGAAAATCTGTAGGCTGTCAAGGAAGAGAAGAGGACAGAGCTGGTCAAACTTCCATGAGAGCAATCTGTCCCACCAGGAGTTCAGTTCTGTGAAATCCTTGCTACTGTAGGGTTAGAAGAACAATAACCAATACCAACTGACCATTTGCCATATGTCCAGCACTGACTTATTTCATCAGATCCTCATGGGAAATACATTGTGTGGTGTCTGATGAAGAAATTGATGTAAAAAGAAATAAAGATGAGGAAAGGTACTGTTAGCCACATGCCATGCCCAAAGAGAGTAACTTGCCCAAGTCATAAGGTTGAGAAAAAGGGGCCAGGATTCAAACCCAGACAATTCAGCTTCAAGGCCCAGGCTAATACACCATGTTGTTTTGCAGAAAAATGAAAGAAAGACAAAAGAAAGAACCTCATGGAATAAAAAAACAGCCAAGTAAGTCCTCCCCAACGCTTGCTCCTTGTGTTCAACATTGTGGCTGCTTGTCTTTCCCTCAGGGACATGTGCAGCAGTGACCATCCTGGGAGAGTGAAGCATCCCATCTCGATAGGCAAAGCCTTCAGGCTTCAGGGATGATTCCCAGATTCTTGGGACAATTGTTCCAATATCGCCATAGGTGTCTCCATGCCTATAATCCATTCCTCCTCATTCTGAAGATAATATCCACAAATCAAGTTTGATGCACCATCCCTTCCACATCTCAGGAATATGACCAATGTTCATTCAATGAGAATGTTTCTTTTCCTGCTTAGTTTAGGGTAAGGAGCAAATGGATTTCCAGAGGAGCCTCTGGATCCAAATGTGCCTCAATCAAATGTCCTAGAACTTTCAGTTAAGAAAGTCTCTTTACATTAAAAGATACTGAATTAGGTCTTTGTCACTCAAGGTAGAAAGAGTCCTGTATGGTATAGCTACATAATTCACAAAGAGAAAAATTAAGGATTAAAACAGTCTGCTGTGATCTGGAAGCCAAACTCAAAATTACAATGTGGTGACAAATACTGCTTATGGGACATTTCAATGAACTGTGGCTTGATTTTTGTTTATCTTCTGGTAAGTTTATCAAACTGATCTAGCACCAAAAAAAAAAAAACATTCTTCATAACCATCTGAGATGATAAGGGCTGTAAATCATCAACTTTGAAAAAGGTTCAGCAGCAAAAATGACAGAGACCTTGTAATAAAGGGAGGGCAGTAAAGATAGAGCTCATGGATGAGGACCAGATAGCAGCAGGATACCAACACCTGTATAATGGGAGAATTCAAAGCTGCTTTCTAGGTGTGCAGTATTACCCTGACCAGTCAGGACACTATGAAAAACAGAGCCATACCAGTTATATTAACAGAGAAAATATAATTTGGGGAGTTGATTAAGACATTCTTGGAGGACTGACAAATATAAAATGGCAATGGTGAGTTAATGCAATGAAGATACAGCTGTACTCAGGGAGCACTAGCAAAAAAAGGAAAGAGAACATGTGGACTCTAACCCAAGAGCACTGCAAGGCCAAACATCAAACTACACATTTGAAGATGAGAAACAATACCCCCAAATCAGCATACACCTTCCCATCCAAAGTAGTCTGCAAGCCAAGTTTGCATAATTGTTCTGAAAGCTATTCATTGCATCAGACAAAATACTAATCCTAGCGATGGCTAATGTTTATTGAATACTTGACCTGTGTTGTACATAATTATTAATCCTTACAATCTTAAATGCAGGTACCATCATTATTCTCATTTTATGGACAAGAATACTAAGGTCAATGATCTTTTCAAAGTCAGACAGATTCCAAGTCTTTTGAATCCTGGCCTACATGCTTAACCATTCCACAAACCTGGTCAAATTCACCTCTTCTAAGAAAACTTTCCGGAATATCATTGCCCATTGAACTCATCCATGAACTGCACTTGAACTCCTCCATGTTCCTCCATATTCCTATTGTAGCTTACTCTGTCACACTGAATTTAGTTAAATGTACTTCTGCATAGCTTTTGATTGAAAATGCAGTTCCTCTGACTCTCCTAATTGACAGACCATATGTTTGCAAGCTCAGACTCTTTGAGTGATAGTGTTGAAGCTTTCACTTTATGAAATCCCCTTCTTTGTCTCCATCACTATTCACTACATACTCAGCTGGAACTCCAATCAATGCACATACATAATCAAGCTCGAAAATGTTGAGGAACCACGCACGTACCTCCCACTTTGGACATCCGCAAAGCCAAAATGACCTGGGTTCTCTAAATCACTATGTCTAACTGGTTACTCTCAGATATTCGACATGTATATCCAGTCATCTCAACCCTAAGACAAGCAAAGGATCATACCTGAACCCCAAGATGAAAAAAGTTTTAAGTCTACCCTGATATCTGTTTCTTTTGCTTGTCCCAAATCATAACTTTCCTTAAAACTTGAACTACAGGGATTGGGGGGTTTGAATAGCCAGTATCAGGTCTGTCGGTGGTGTTGGCATGGGTTACAGCGTGTATCAAACATGCTTCCAGAGACCCAGTTCAGTCACAGAAGTCTGAGGTTTGGTTACTCCAGACATATCTGCTTTGCCAGGTGAACTGACCTCATGATGAACCGTAAAATGGCCATGAAGAAACTTTGTCGAAGATCTCCACAACCCACCACCAGTTCATTCAAGGTCACAGAGACCAACATATCTTCAAGATAAGCCAACTGACCTCTGTCAGACCCTCTCCAACACAATGCCACTGTTATTGATTACTGTTATAGAAGACACCTAGAGAATCTTGGACTGAGGATCAGAAACCCTGGGTTCCAGGCATGTGTCCAAACCTGCTCCATAATACAGGGCAAGCCACTTTCCAGCTCTGAACTTTCCCATATAAATGAAGTCCCTAGACAAGTTCTAAATATCTGTGCTTCTTCTATCCCATAATCATAGGGAATGCAGATATGATCTGTCCCTTAAAAACAAAATAATCCCATTGTCTTTGATAAGTTGTCCATATGAACTGATGATGGCAGAACCACAGAGTCACTCTTAGTTACAGATTGAAACAATCTAAGCTCCTCTAATAGAAGTGTTCAACCCAAAGTCCCACCAAGGAAGATTTGGAACTTCGGGGAAACTCTCCAGATGAATATCTGTGCTATTTATGCCATACACCACTACTTCTTGGCTCACATCAGTTCCCAAAGATAATGCATTATCGTTCATCAGTACCTTTCATTAAAACTATCAACTGTATCTCTATATACTTCTAATAAATAAATAAATAAAACTATCTGGAGCATCAAGAGACTGGGGTGTGGGCGATGTGGAGGTAATTCTAGTTTAGGAAAGATGCATATCATATTATTTTATATGCACTTGTGATTGTACAATAACTCAACATATTGACAAAAATATTAAGAAAGAATGTAGAAAAACCAAAAGAAAATTAAGAAATAAATATCTGGAACCACAGGGCAACAGAAAAGCAATATTCACTCATTCAATGAATATTGATAAAGCCCTGATTTTACTTTCAATATCAGCAGTCAAAAATATATCCAAGCTCAATCAAAAGTCTGTTGGGGGCACTCTGAAGCCATCAACTTGGCTGTCCCTGGTCATGCAATCATTTATTTGCATAGCAAATAAGGACAAGGAATATGGGACTTTGGCTGATGCCCTCGGTGTTGCTGGAAAAGTGACTACCTTCTTCCCGCTTCCTTAAAACCCATCAAAACTCAACTCCAAATACCCTCCAGAAACCCAAGCCAGGTAGTAATGTCAGGTGCTCAAAACTGATTGGTAAAAGCAGAGTTGGCCTAGTCACTGGATCGAATCCTACTCCTTGTGAAGACAGAGCTACCTAAGAGAAGATTGATGAGGAAAGAGCAGCCACCCACTCAGTGTATGCCAGAAAAATCTGAGACCCCACACAGCAGGAAAAAATGCCTTGATTTAATGTACTGCCTTCTCCCTGGGCCACAAGCTACCTTCATTCTCTTTTTCCAATTCACAGTTCAAAGACAGTCATTTATTCATTCAGCAACTTTTCGAGTGCCTAAAATGTAACAAGCATTATACCAGTGCTAAGAACACTGCTTTGGACCATAGCTTAGCTCCCACCTCCACAGAGGGAATGTTCTGAAAGTATCTGGGTGAAGCCTTAGGATGCCGCACCCCACAGTAGAAAGCCTCAGGTCTCCTGCAGTACCATCTCTCTCACCTGGGTCATCCCTTTTCATGCTATATTTTCAGCAGGTGTGTGGATCCGTCTTCCCTTCTAAACCAGAAGCTCCTCAAGGACAGGTAGCAAAATGAGTTTTCTCCACAGTGTTTGTGCCCAACATAAAATCTCTCATACAATAAGTACTCAATTCTTGCCCAAGATGTTTGTTTATTAATCTTATTTCAACTCTCCTTGCTATGATTAGATTGACTTAAAACCTTTTCCACCACTCCACGTTCCTTCGCAGTCAGGAACATGCCCATGAAGCATACAAATTAATAATAATTTCGGAATTTTAGAAGCATACAATGCTTCACAGTTTATATGGCCATTCACATATATTATTTCTTGCCATCTTTTTTGGAGTATAGAAGGTACCATTAGACAGAAACATTTAAGACTCAGCAGGGATGGGAGGCTACCATTTGGCCACAGCTGAAGCAAGAAGAGAGATACCATGGATGGTTAAAAAAAAAAAAAAACTTTAAAAAGTCATTTATACTTCCTCTAGTTGACTTTCATAATAGTGTGTTTGCATGAACTCAGCTCCATAGGGTCTGTCCTTTCTCAGAAGGTGACAATTGAAATTATCATGGCTACTAAACAGAGAGACCAGCTGGGAATGCAGATGACTGCGGCAGAAGCAAAGGTAGCAGCTAATCATATCAAGAACTTTCCGAAGGAGAAAAATGAGAGGTTACCGCTACATGTAACGCCCATTTCAGACTCATATTCCACTTGAGAAAAGGAAAAGTATCAGTGGCTGAGAAGTTGAGAAGACTGTTGACGCATGCTTTATCCAAGAGCTTTCAGCATCTAAATGTACTTAGCACTTACATAAGTCAATATGTAACTTACGTGGGATCCTTGAAAAACTCCTGGGAATGACAGCAAGATAGATATTTTGTCCTCTAATTTAGATAATCCCCATAGGACTAAGGTGTTAGTCAGTTTTCCACGCACTGTGACAAAACACTAGAGATAAAGTGTAAGGAGGAAAGGTCTCTTTTGACTTACAGTTTCGGAGGCCATAATCCACGGTCAGTAGATTCCATTGTTTTCGGGCCGAAGCAAGGCAGTGCACCTTAGCGAGAGCACGTAGCAGAAAAGGCTGCTGCCTCCTGGCTGCAGGAAGTGAAGACTCAGAAAGGAGGTGGGGTCCTGTTAGGTTGATTCCAGGCAGCTGGGTGAGGCATCAGGCAGCCTACTCGCACCTGAAAGGAACAACTAATTAGATGCTGGCAAACAAGCCCCAGTGGCCGCTCATAATCACCGGGTGATTGATGGGAGTTACCAGTCAATCTCTGAAGGACCTCCTCTGCCCACCCCAGATAAAGTCGCAGCCCAGCTGGGGCCATGGAAGGGGGTGTGCTACTTCCCTTGCCTGCCCTCCCTCTGCTGCCCAGGTGAATTTGCCCCAAGAGCTCTGGATCCCATTAAAGCTTTGCTCAGCTGCTTTTGGGCCTGAACTTATTCTTACAGGTCCCAATGTCTCCATCAAGTGCCTGCCCCCAATGACTTCCCTTCCTCCAAATATAAACCCCACCTCTTAAAGGTTCTAACACCTCCCAACAGCACTGTGGGCAGTGACCAAGTCTTTAATATGCGGACGATTAGGGAATATTTCAGACATTAGGCAACTGATGAACAGCTGTTATGTACCCAAGGAATAGTCCATTAACTATATAACCTGGGATCAGTGAGCAATGGAAGAAGTGGTAGTGCTAGATACCTAACAATCCCATAAAGTAGGTACTAATTATCCCCCATTTAGAAGTGAAAAAAATAGTACATTTGAAGATGTAAGTGTCTTGCCCAGGAGCATTCAGCTTATAAAGCCAGGAAGTAGACTAGGAATGAGCAAACTCCCATCTCACTCCTGCCCTACCACAGTCCCAAGGCACTTCCCATCAATTCTTGTGTTCAACAAACATGTATAAAGATGTGGCTTTGCACTTGAGGAGTGTAGAAGGAAAAGCAAAACGTGGGTGCACCTGCCCTCCTGGTCAGTTAATGCATGCAGGGCATTGACTTACACCTCCCTAATAGATTAAAATCCCCAGGCACGTATGTTCCCAGACAGAGCAAGATGGATACGATACATCCAAAAAAATAAAAAAGGCTTCAATTGGCTGTCAGAACTTTAATTAAAACACTTACAGATCAAGTGCACTGCTGCAAATTGTCTGTGCCACTATTGCTATGGCAAGATGGATGTTCACTGGGAAAACAGACGGAGAACTCTCCCCTGGACTAATGTGTAATTTCATAGCCATTGATTTTTTACTTTAAAAATTCTTCCCTGTCTCTTGGGAATTGGAACTTGTTCTGGGTGACCTGGCAGCACTGTTACTTTTTTTTTTTTTTTTATGGAAGTGGAGACGGTGTCCTATGCCCATTCATATTTTATCTTCATTGCTGTGACTGAAAACCAAGCTGGAGCTGTGTGGGTTTACTGAGAGCTGCAGACAGCAGCTACTGATGGCAGGGTGGAGGGGCCTGTTGTGTAGGGAAAGGGAAAAGTGCTGTGGAAAGAAAAGGTGAAGAAGGAAATGAACCAGAAATGAGCTATAAAACTGAGAGGAGAGATCTAATACTTTTTAATAAAGTTGTCACTAAAATCTAAAAGTACTCATTTAAGTTATAATTCCAAATAAAATTATTATTACATTTTTCTTAATAGAAAAAAAATTAAATAATTGTTTAATTCACATAACAAAATTTTATTGAATATCTTCAATGTGCCAGTCATTAAGTTGATATTATAAACTAGGAAGTGAATTTTATCCATAAATCCATGGAACAGAAAAAAAAAAAAACTATCGTAAAAGGTTGTCTAGGTCCTTTAAATACGCATATAGCTATATAGCCAGCTATATCTGGATCTCCTTGTATACCTATCTGTAGATTAAAATGTACAGATATAAATAGAATAATTATGAACATAAACATAAATAGAAGTTTAAGATTAAACATGAAATTCCAGAGAGAGCGAGAGATATGGAGAATCTTTCTTTTCTCTTGTTTATAAGAGTTTCCTACCACCATTTCCCTAAATGATTTCTCCTGGAACAACTCAAATAATAATACTATATTTCATTGTATCTGAGATACCATCAATTTTTAGATACTTTTCAATTTGAGAAATATGAGATGTGAAAAAGGTAAGCACAATATATGTACCATTATAAAAGTGACAGAATGAGAAAAAGTATATAGCTTAGAACTAATGGCATACAATAATAATCTTTGCCATTTCTGAGTGCCTAATATTTTTTTAGTAGCATACTATGTGCTTTGTACATGTCATTGAAACATCACAGATACTCTACCTAGCAGGTGGCACTGTGGTACCTATTAGATAGGAGAAAACCAAAGGCACTTCAGGGTTAACTAACTAGCCCAAGATCACAGGGCTGGTCAAACACAGAGCTCAGCTTCAGAGTAGGTCCTATGGCTGTGGAGCCAAGTCCTGACCTCTGCTGCTCCTGTGGGTCCTCCCCATCACCAAGTCACCATCAGGAGTGGGGAGATGCTTCCCCCAGCCACTCTGGTCAGGGTCACCCATGCCTCACTACATTCTCATGAGTTCTTCAGTTTTGACTCCCAGCTCCTTTCAACAGGGGTCCTCGCCAGCTACAAAGTTGCAGAGAGAACCTGGGGAGCATTGTGCAAGTGTTCACAAGCCCTGGCCCAATCATTCATATCATTTGAGAGAGAGTGAGAGAGCGAGGATAAGAAACTGGCTTGTGCAAATATAGAGATTCAGAAGTCCCAAGACCTGCAGTTGACAAAGCGGAGCTCCAGTGCAACAGCCAGCAGGTTCAAACCCAATGACTCAGTCAAGACCCAAGGCTGGAAAAGACCAGCGTCCCACTGGGCAGTCAGCAGGAGCGCCCTCTGACTCAGCCGTTAGGTTCTATTCGGGTATTCTGCTGACTGGATATGGCCCACTCACATGATTGGGAAGGACAATTTGCTTCACTCAGCCTAAAATTCAAATGTTAATCTCATCCAGAACCACCCCAACAGACACACCATTTGATTAATCACATAGCTGAGCAAGTTGCCCCCCAAAACACGAGCCACGACACCATAGAAATCCGTTACCCCACACCCAGCACCCATGCAGCACATGGCAGACGGGGATCCCTGCAGGTCTTGGGGTCAGGACCAGAGTGTCTCAAAGTTCAGCATTCCTTCAGATTCTAGGAAGTAAGTGTCACAAGTGCATGTCCCCTCACACCCCCGTTCACAGTGCTCTGGAAAGGCGCATCAATGTTTTGATAATGGAACATGAATATTTAGTGTAACAGAAGTATTCAAACCACAATTATCCTCACATCAGTTCAGTTTAGGTTTTGCTGCAAAAGAATTTGGCCAGTTTTATGTACACATTTAAGAATGTGGCCAGTTTTATTGACACATTTAAGGCAACAAAATAACCTGCCAGTTTTCAAAGCTGTTTTAGAATTGAAATTGGATACAATAGATTACATGTACTTGTTTAAGAGTAATCAAACTGAATGGAGCCCCTGCTCTGTTTCCCGCTGCATACCGCACACAGGCAGAATGCCCAAGTCCTAGTCCCCAGAACAGGTTAATAGGTCAGGTTAAATGGTTCAAGGGAAGTAAGGTGGCATGTGGAATTACACTTGCCAATTAGCCAACCTTAACATAAGGAAATTACCCTGGCTGTTCTGGATGGACCCTGTGTTTACTCAAGGGTCCTTAAAAGAAGAGGAGGACAGAAGAGTGATGGGATATGAGAGAGACCCCTGCTAATGGGGTGAAGATGCAGGAAGATGTTACGCAAGGTTCATGGAGAATCTTTAGCTGGTGGAAAAGAAAGTCTCCCCCAAGCCTCCAGAAGGGACACGATCCACCAGCAGCATGGATTTCAGCCCATGAAGACCCGTCACCAATTTCTAACCTCCAGAAATCCAAGAAAATAAACCTGAGTTGCTGGAAGACACTAAGTTTGAGGTAATTTGTAACAGCAGCCATAAGAAATTAATATGGTGATGTTTGACTGATCAGGGAAGTTAACCATAACCAGAGTCCAGGATGTTCAACCAACGCTGTTAATACCATGATAATTACCGCACACATAGAAAATAGTGGATATAACAATTGCGTCAATATTGGCTCAAGGATAATGGTTTATAAGTAATTTTCTTATTTAATTATAATTCTAATTTTTTCCAAATTGAGGATTTTTTTAATGTAAACATAGCAATACGGAGTTGCTTGATTTGCGGGACTACTCTTGAATCCAACCACTTTTGACCCCTTCAAAACCACCATCATACTCCAGTGGTTCTCAGTTGTGAGTGATTTTGTACTTGGGAAGCCTTTGACCTTGAAGGAAGAGATGCTGCTGGCATATGGCAGTGAAAGGCCAGGGTTGCTGTTAAACATACTACAGCACACAACAACAGAGGTCCTTATCATGCCCAAAATGTCAATCAAGCTGGGTGCACGGGGGGCAATTCAGGAAGCTGAGACAAGAGGAATACAAGTTCAAAGCCAGCCTCAGCAACTTAGCAAGGCACTGAGCAACTTAGAGAGACCCCTTCTCAAAATAAAAAATAAAAAAGGCTGGGAATGTAGCTCAGTGGTTAAGTTCCCCTGCCCCCCCCTGCCAAAAAAAAAGGTAGTCCATACTGCAGCTCTGTTCTGTCCCAGCAGCTGTCACCACCTAATTCTCCACTTCCTTATTTTTCCTTTAGTCTGTATTCTCCTTAGCAGCTGGAAGGAGGTCAAATCTTGTCACTGCTTGGTTCAGATCTCTTCTGTGGTTTCCAATTGCACTTAGAATAAAAACTGAAGTCCTTTAACAAAGTGGCTGTGACCTCCTTGCCCATCATTGATCGCTGGCTGCCCTGATCCAACTGCCTCAGCCACGTTGGACACCTCCTTGTTTCCTGATCAGGCCAAGCACACGCATGCTCAGGAGCTGGCTGTCCAGAAGAGCTTTCTCCTGGATTTCCTCCAAACCTATTCTTCATTCATTCAGATCTCTGCTCAAAGGCCACTCCGATCAAAAGCCTTTCATGTTACCCTGTCTAAAGTTAACTCACTTTCTTCCCACTTTTCTGCCTTGTTGATCTTCATATCATGTTGGTACCATACACATGCACACACAAACAGGTCTGGCATGCATGCAAGTGTGTCCACGTACATGCGTGCATTAATCAGGGTTCTCCAGAGAAACAAACATGAGACAGACATAGAGGAATGGCTTTATTCAAAGGCATCAGACCACACAGTTATGAGCACTGGCAAGTCCAAAGTCTGATGAGCAGACTGGAATGCTGGAGACCCAGGGAAAATTCCTCCTCTCTTGGGGGACCTAGGTCCTTTCTGTTAAGGCCTCAACTATTGGGCAAGGCCATCACATGCCTTAAGCTGTGATGGGTAAGCTGCCATCTCACAAGTCTACTGATTTAAACAGTACTCACATCCTAAAGATACACCTTGAGAACAACGTTTAGACTGTTATTTGACTAAAATCTGGATACCACGGCCTAGCCAAGTTGATACATAAAATTAACCATTACAAGGCATTACTTTTCCAACCTCAGAAGGTACGCTCTATAGAAATAGAAATGCATCTGTATTATTAACTATTTCTACCTCATTTCCTAGAACACTGTCTACAAAACAAAACAACAAACAAACTACAACACCAAAAAAAAAAAAAAAAAAAAACCCAATTCTCAATAAATGTGCTGCGAGGGCCAGAGCGGTGGCTCAAAGCTCAGCACCACGAACACAATGAAGTCTCCGAGCAATGAGGGCCAAGTGAAAACTAAATAAAAATTGTTTCCCTCTCTCTCTCTTTAAAAAATAAATAAATATAAATAAATGCGTTGAATCCATAATAATAAATTGTTTATACTCAGAAAGCTAGATGGGCTGGTTGAATCCACAAAAAGCATGAAAGCAATAAATGAGTCAGCATTTAAACTACCCTGGCACAAGAGTCAACTCACACTTCACAGCCCGTGAGACGTAAATTTAAATCCCACCTTCACCAATCCAGCAACCCCAGAGCCATGGTAACAGCCACACAGTCCCAGGCATCAGGAGGGGGACGGCAGGCAACAGCAGGTGCCTGGATGCTCAAAGAAGGAGACTAAGGAAGCTCTCGAGTTGCAGGAGCTGGAAGCAAGCAGTGAAGGGGAAGAGCTAGCCCTAGCTGCTTCTGAGGACAGAGAACGCAGAGCAAGTGCACACAGACCATTTCAAATCCTGCCACTCACCAGGGGTGACCTGGAGCAGATCCCCGGACAGTTCAAGGATGTGTGCTCCATGGGGCACGGCCATATGCTGTGTTATCCATGTGTGTGCACAGATACGACAGACGGCAAACATAAAGTGCAGAAGAAAGCTGTCCCCACCCGCTGCCCAGGCGACCACCCAGCCTCATAGAGTCTGCACTCAGCTGCCCCTCACTCTGGCTAACATCACCACACCAGGGCTTCGAGAGGGTGTTGCTGAGAGGGAGCCTCAGGCTTTTCTCCTCACCTGCTCCCTCTGCCCCTGTACCTGAAAATTTTCTTCCTCTCTCTGCCTTCTAGATGCTTAGCTGGGAATTCAGTAGTCTTCTTCCCTGAGCCACAGTTTCCTTGTCTGTAAACTGGGGGCTGCCTTTCCCATCTTCCAGTGTTGTCCTAAGGTTGAAAGCAAATACGATTAGCAGAAGGTCTACTTGATATAGGGTCTGGCACATAGTTGGCTCTAAGTGTGTGCAGCAAACATTCGCCTGTTCCTCTCCTCTCCTGGAAACAGATGGGATGCTGGGAGCAATAACAACTCATATTTTACTCTAGAGCCTTCCTTGTTCATAATACTTCAGCCTCATTCTAAATGCCACCAGGTATGACAAGACCCAGCATTCGCAGGTCAAGAATGCCTTCCCCTCGCTCAGCTCCCATCCCTGGAGCTGAAGCTGGAGCTTCAGACAGCTCATTTCATGCCTGCGTTTCCTAGTGAAAGTAACATGAGCAATACCTCCTCCACTAAGCTGGAGTGAGAAATAAATGGGGCAATGTGGCAATAATGTGTCAGGAACAGAGGTGGCACTGATCTGCACTGATGCCTCTGGCCTCCCTTACCTGCTTTTCCAAGAAGGAAAATATTGGACAAGCTGAAGGTTGAATCCCCAGTGCATGGGGCTCTGGGGTGTTGTTCAGGTCGCTGGGGTAGAGATTTGTGGATGGGATTAGTGCCCTTGTAAGAAGAGAAAGATGATCCACATTCTAGCCATGTGACCATACAGCAAGGATGTGGCCATCTGGAGACCAAGAAGAGGGCACGACCGTGCTGGCACCCTAGTCTTGGACTTCCTTGCTTTCAGAACTTAAGAAATAAATGGCTATTGCTAAGCCATACACCTGTGGTGTTCTGCTCTGGCAGCCCGAGCTGACTTACGCAGGGCTTCCCACAGGACTGGCCACTGGGCCAGGGTCTGATTGCTGCAGTGGCACCATGCTGTCCCAGCCCAGGTCTCCCACAGTCAGGCAGGGACAATTCATACACACATAGACCATCTTCCTCCATTAGCCCACAAAAAGAAGAAAGAAAGAAACAGTCTAGTAAAATGCAACACAGTGATATGATACTGATTATTTCTTACCCATCTGCACATTAGAAATGTCCAAAGTGTCTGATTCTCAGTTCAGGTCCAGGGATTCTGGTTGCTGTGCCTGAGCTAGAGCCAGGCTGCTCATCCAGGAATCTCTGAGGAAGGTGCACTTTAAAGAAAAGCTGGATCCCCTTCGTACACCCAGGCAGGCCATTCCTCATGGCCATTCCTCATTCCTGCCTGGTCAAAGCTCATCTGCACATTGGATTCGTGCTAACCCAGTACAACACATATACTGAGCCAGACGCAAAGCAGACCTGAATGGCTGCGAAGGGTGCAGCAACTGCACCCTAAATGAGAGATGAGGAAACTGAGGCAGAGTCAATACCATAGCCAATGTCCTATGGCTAGAAATAACAGAGGAGGTAGGCACAAATACTGACCCAAAAGCTCCGGTCTTATCTCTCAGAAGAGGGGAGTCCAGAGAGAGAATCAGAGAATCTGTGTTCTTGGGGGGGAAATAATTACATCTTCATTTTACCTCTGATTTGAGCCTGTCCTTCAAGAATGTAAGCAAAGAATCAAAGTATTATTAACAATAACTATAGCCAACATCAGTACAGATCAGAGTGCAGTAGGTCACTTATTACTACTATATTGGAATGCCTGAGGTTGGGTAACTTAAAAAGAAGAGGGATTGATTTAATTCACAGTTTAAGAAAGTTCCAATGGCATGGTGCCACCACCCAGGCGTGGTGGTGCACACCTGTAATCCCAGCGGCTTCGGAGGTTGAGGCAGGAGTATCCCAAGTTCAAAGCCAGCCAACATCATGGCACCAACTCTGGCAAGGGCCCCCCTCATGGCAGATAGCTTAATGGTGTGGGGAGAGATCACTTGACAAGACAGGAAGCAAAGATGCCAGGAGAGAGTAGGTCTTGTTCTTTTATAACGATAATCTCACAAGAACTAACTTAGGGCCCCACAAGAATTACCTTGATCCCTCTAAGGGCAGCAACCCCTGCTGTACTCCACCATCTCTCCTGGCCACACCAAGGACCAAGCTTCCAGCCTATTAAACTTTGCAGAACAGACACTTCCAAGCCATAGAACACAGGTGTTTTCATATCTACTATTATTATAAATATCATGAAATGTCATTTATGCCCATAACCACTTCAAAATTATACTAATTATTAAATCTGCTGCTATTTTTGATGCACTAGTAAAAAAGCTCACATATTACTATCACATAAATTCTTTTTGAATATTTTTGTATACTATTTAAATATTAATCAGTTTACTTTGAATTTTCTAGCACATATTTGATGATACATATTATAATACATATAATTCTACACTTATTATAATAGATATTATTTTATACATTTAAAAATAACATTTTTAAAAGGGATTCATAGGCTTTACCTGATCACCAAAATGTTCCAGAGAACAGGTGGTTTAGAACCTCTGAAGCAAGAGCTAAATTTTGATTGTTAACACCCATCCTGCACACTCCATTCATTTAAACTCAGCAAAAAGTCATACTGACACAGACACGGAGCAGCCGACCACTTGTCAGGGATCAGGGCCACCAGTCTTCCAGGAAGTGCACTGGGGAACCCATAGGGAAGTTGGGTGGTAAAGTAAAGGCCAGAGGATTGTGTTTGGATGTAGGAAGAAGCTTCTGTGGCCTAGGACTATTAACTGTCCACAAATTCTTGAATAAAATTCTGGTATAAAGATAATACAAAATGCTTTCTTGCTGGGTCCAAGCTGAGACTGTGAGCTATTCACTGTGCAGTCCCCAATCTGCCGCTGCTGCTTAGAATGCTAAAAAGACCATTGACAATACGCTTATCTTTCAGCCCATTTTAGCCTCTGGGTTAAAGGTGGCCTTTCTGTTTCATCCTGTGTCTGTGCCCAGCAACATTAGCAGTCTTTTTTATTCAACAGGTTGGAGTTAAGATGCCCATGTTTCATAACTGGTTTCTTAAAGCAGGAGTTCACGGCTCGAGTGCCCTCCTGGGCTAAGCAGAAGCAGTGAATTGGATGAACCCAGTAACTTGCTACATTGCAATGCATTCTGGGGTCTGCTGAAGTTCCTGTTATGCCCCCTCCCATTTTATCCAGGCACTGAGCCTATGCATTGCTTTACTGCAGTCATGACCAGTTTCCAAAGTATCCACTTGTTTATTCAATTTAGAAATCCATGCTTCATGTAACATCCTGCTTCTTAAATGTGAGCCAGATTCAACCAGAACCCAAGCTAATTACCTCTGGCTTAAGAAGACACACACAATAAGGGAGTTTCTAACGCTGAAAGCAGATCGTGTGTATGTGCATGTGTATGTGCGTGTGTGTGCATGCTTACCCATACATGGATCCAACACAGACCTGCACATAGTAGGCAAGAGCTCTACCCGTGAGCTCCACCCCCAGCCCAAGAGCAGATTATTTTAATAGCTTCCACAGTTCTTTTGGGGTACAAAATATAAGCATCATTTTATGAAGTTCTTTCACATTTGTGATAATATTTGCCCTAAAGAGACAAGGCGACTGTTAGGGGCTTCATTCTACAAACGAAACCGAAGTTCAACAAGCTCACTGACAGAGTGCTGCTGAGCTGGGCTACAGTTCAGGTCTCAGATGGTCTCGTGCCACCAGGATTTGCCTCTGCGCTTTGCTATAGAAGCCAAACCAGGTGGTCACTTAAGAGTCAGCCCTGACTTGAGCTGGCTGTCTCTGGCTTCCAACTGCCTCCCTTTAAAAAGCTTAAAACAGGAGCTCAGCAGCACACAGTTTTAGCATCTGGTCCAGCTGCTTGGACTGCCTCTAGTATTTTAGGTTTGAATCAATTGGTTTCATGCTTTTTAAATGTTCATCTATATCCTGTGTGTACTGATCTGAAGAGTATCATGGAACAACTTTGATTTTTCCATTTGCTAAGAAGATTTTAATAGGTTGATCACATCAGCAGTAAGCAGAGGGTCCCTCCCCCTTCTCTTCGCCCACAGAAATATTACCACGACTTGCTGCTGCTTCTGGAAACAGCCACTTGCCATAGCGATAAATCTTAGGTTCTCCATGTAACCCCTGGTGCATTTCAAGATTTCCCATCAAATTCCACTGTCCAAATTTGGAGTCCCAACTTGACCACAAGCAGATAGAGTTTCACTCTGTGGGATTTTCCCAGCTTCTCCCTGCATTGTGGCCGCAGAGCAGCTGTGTCTGAGCCCCCAAGGCAGGCCATTGCGCTCCCGTCAGCATGGCGCAGCTCAGGGCTGCTGCCAGCTCCGCTCCTCCTCGCAGCCTTCTGAGGATTCCGGGCAGCTTCCAGCCCTCCCTCCCCACTCACCAATTAATGACATGATGTGGGTCCCCAAACAGCACACAGCCCTCTAAAAGACCCAAGAAAAAGGGTGGAGTAATACACTCCCTCTGCCATCCACTCTGCCCCCATTTTTATTTTCTTCCTCACCAAGACCCTATCACTCTTTCCTTCGGTTAATCAATACACACATAAATGACCTATCATGTCCCAGGGGTTTATGTTAGAGGTTGGAAAAAAGAAGCAAGACAAGAGAGGAGCCCCTTTCTGCAAGGACTCCTAAAACATCAGGGAAACAGATTTGAGAGAAAAATGTAAGACCTTGATCTCTTACCCAAAATCCTTAATGCCGGAAGAACTTTGGAATCCAGAAATGTTCAGACTGTAGAGACACGATATGATGCCTATATGTGCATTTCACAGAACCCATAAGAAGGGCCTACCTTGTATAAGATTTACCTGCCCCCAAATTTCATTTTGGCAGGAAATATTCAGTTTCAGAGGCTTATGGGTTTTAGAATTGTAGATACGGGTTTGTAAGAGTTCAATAATTTTCGTTTATTGATTGTTTACCTTGTCCCAGGAAATTGACCCGACTTAGCCTCTTTTACCTTCCGAAGAGCCCTTCTCTGCCCTTCTGACTCGTATTTGGACTGACACTGAACACAGTACCTGGTCATTCGTCTCACATAAACCACCTTAAATGAGCCCCACAACATTGCTGCAGGACGTTGTTCACTCTATTTTAAGGAAGTTAAGGTTCCTGAAGCTTAGGTGACTCTCACAAGGCTGAGGGAACATCAATGGCAGGGCTGGGCCACCTGTTAGTCACAGAAGCTGTTGTTTCCATGATATTAAACCAATGCCCTTCTTGGGGATAACTTAGATTCCAGGAACGCCCTTCCTTCTTGTTCTCTTCAATTCCAAAGCCCTCCCATTTCCCCCGAGAGGCTCCACCCTCATGGTTAGCTCTACCTCCCAGATTTATATGGATGGTTCTTGGGTTTTTCTATGTTTCATTGCAGAGTTTCAGAATCAGGCTTGTCTGAGGTTACAGTTTGTTCCTGAGCTGAAGAAAGTCACATGAGTTCTACAAGAGAGATCTCCCCTACTTAAAATGGGGTAAAAAAAAAAGGTGCACAATTATTGGAGTCAGGGGGATAAAATGAGCTAATTCATGTAAAGTGCTTCATAGGATTTCTAGAAAAGCCCTACGTGCTGGACAAAGGGTAGCTCCCGCTACAGTGATAGGCATCGCTTTGTTATCATCCTTATCATGAAGTGCGGCTTGGGCGCATCTGTGCTCAGCAGTATACAAACGGAGGCCACAGGGCAGTGTTGAGAAACCTACTGTGTGCTGCACACCCAGCAAGCCGTCTTTTCCAAAAAGTCAATCACAGGATCCACTGGACACAGCTGAGTGACCCAAGAATAGCAACTTCCCCCAAGAACTGTCACCTACAATGACTTCTGGCTTCTGAGTTCTCCTGATTCTGAGACTCAGCTCAAAAGGTCATAGTAATGATTTACCAAATTCATCAGAAAGTCTTTTGAAAGGGTGTTTGGATGTGAAATATGTAAAAGAGAGATCCGAGATTGTACACCCACAGACCAGAAGCAGATGTATGGGGCAGCAACGCCAGCACCTGTAGGGATGAAGAGAACAGACAGCAGGGCATGGAAGGAGGAAGAAGAGGGGTGGGAGACAGCGGGGAGAAGCATCTGTAGCATCCAGAGCAATCATTGCAGAGAGTCAGAACGGCGGCGGAGTCACCACAACACCAGAGCAGCCGTGAGTCCGGACCTCTTGAACTCCAGTCTCTGCTCTTGACTGCTGCACTGAGAGCCACACATCCTCTCGCCTCCTGGGAGCAATCAAGTCACAGAAATGAGAGTTGGGTGCCTGGAGAGGCCTATGTCAAGGTGGAGAGCACAAGCCTTTCAAAAGGGGCCAGCCAGTATTGCATTTTAGACAAATGGTGCTGTGTGGGAACACAAGCCAAGAATGTCAGGTCTTCTGACTTCCCAAGAGAAGGCAGAAATCCAGAGAGCCATGGGAAAACGCCAGTGCTTTAATGTTGAAAACAAATTCAGTTCTTTAAGTCACTGTGCAGGCAAACACACACACACACACACACACACACACACACAAAACCTCATCTTTGGGTTAGCTTAGCCTCTAGACTCCCAGTGTGAGAATACTGCCTTATACTAACTGTTGAAATAGAAGGGATTATTTTTAGTGCCATGTCCATGTCCAAACTCTCTTCTTTAACAGATGGAAACAGGAAAGCAGAAAGATGTTTTATCAGCCCAGTGAAAAAGCCGTCAGAGACTACTGTTTAAAGGCAATTTCTAGGAGCAGAGTCCAAAGGAAACATCTCATCAAATGGTCCAAAGCACTTCATAAGTCCAAGGACACAGGAGATGGGTTTCTGGTCAACAGGCACAAGATTTACCCTCTCACCTAAATAACCAGAAACAGATAGCCATATGTTGCCCACGTGGGAGGGAGGGACTGCGTGGGTGTCTGTGAAGCAACATGAGAGGGACCCTGAGACCGAGCAACAGAGGATAGATCTATGAGATATGGAAGTTACTGAGGTGAACCCTCCACTGCCCAGAGTACAGCCTGGGGTTTCTGGGCCTTGACACCCAAGAACACCAGCAGAGCTGCCATTTCACCCAGTGGAGATGATCAGGAAACTGAAACAGCCATGGCTGGGAGGACAGAGCTCTGCAGCAAAAAAGGACATTCTTAGTGCACAGAGAATTCCAGAGATGCTCCTGCAGAGACCATCTGAGGGGGCAGGAGGACCAACCAGCAAGGATTAGGGACAACCTTCCCTGCCACTGACACAAGGCCAGGAAGAAGTCTTTTTCCCAGCAGCCTGAGTGGAAAACTTCATAATTCACGGGGTCATGGGTAAAATATTCAGATTATTTTGCGTCGGTAATGGAGAAAATAGCCCTCGATGAAATGTCATCTTGCTTAAAAATACTTAGAAGCAAAACTCAAAAAGACCAAATAATTTGTTGGCAAATGTGTATACCTGATGTGTACACCATCACCCCAAAAGTTTCCTCCTGCCGTCTTAAAATTACTCCCTGCCCCACCCTTAGCAGTCTGCCCTGTCCCTCCTCCAACCTCCAGGAAAATAATTTGGTTCCTATAGATACAGTATAGATTCACTGGTGTGTCTATAGGCTATATTTCTAGATTCACTGGTTTCTATAGATTCTACAGATTAGTTTGCATTTTTCACAATTTCATAGAGATAGAATCAAGCAGCGTGTTTTCTTCTTTTTTAATCTGCTTTTCTCAGTAGAGTGATTTTAAGATTTATCTATGCTATGTTACTCATCCCTTTTCATTATAGCCTAGTATTCCAATAAAAGCAAAGGAGAGAGAGGTAAAGAACATCCTGGTGGCTTAGCAGTTTCGCCATCTGAGTGTGCGGGTATAAGGACTGCAGAAAGGGAATGAATGTTTTGCTCCCTCAGAGCTGGAAGTGAGTAAGCGTGATGTGCTGAAAGTCAGGAGGCTATGAGCTGAAGGCACACAGCCGGTCGCAGCCACCCAGATGAGAAGACACAGGCCAAAGCAGCCCGCTAAGGAACCAGGAAGAAAGAATTTGGAATAAATGTTCACACACTATTACATGTCAGGACTGATCCAGAAACAGTGTTTTCTTACTTAATCTGGGACCCAGGTGCAAAAAAAGATTTCATCTACAGTCTCTGATCGTTACAGGATAATAGCTGGAAAACTGGGTGGAGAAGGGCTCTGCGGTGGCATGGGGATTGACAGCACTCTCCTTGCACAGAGGTTTCACCGTGGCCACCACAGGCATGTCACAAGCATGAGATGAGAGAAGGGCTGGCACCCCGGCTCCGGCTTTCACGATTCCTCCAGCATTCTCCAGCTGAGGGAAACTAAGCTTTCAGAATCTGAGTCCATCATTTCCTTTCAGAAAGAGCTTTCTTCCCTACTGCCTTCCACAGTCCCTCTACCATCCCCAGAGACGCAGAGCTCGTGCTAACTAGCACAGGCCAAGGGCAGGCACTTCAGTCTCTGATGGAGGCTTCCTTCCTGCCATTTCACCTGGGCTTCAAGTCTCCTTGTCTGTTCCTTGTGCCATCTTAAACTAGATGATCTAATCTTGATAATAGCATTAATACATCTGTGTTTCAAGTATTATCATCTAGCATGATGTATCCCGACAGCAGACTTCCTTCAGAAGATTTTAAAAGTCAGGGATTTAATAAATTCACGTTTTGGAATGAACGGTCATTTTCCACATTCACCTACTCTTCACATGTGTTCTGTTCTGATCAGGGTGATTAAGGACTTGGCAAGGATAAGAAAAATTGCTTTTGACCCTTGGGAAATGAAATTTAGGGCTTATTGTTTGGAAAGCCCCAGGTAAATAAACGATTATACAGTTATAAATTATGTAATTGCATTTAATCTGTGCCTGAAGGCCAGGAAGCACTAGAAATCAGTACCTTCTAAAGAGCACTCTTTGATTCTGGGAGGCAGCAAGACACAGTCAGTGTGGAGACACCTGTCACCACAGCATGGGCTTCTCCAGGGTGTGAGTCTGGTCCGGTTTCAATCATGGCCATACCAACAAGACGTGGACATCACTTGAGGTGCTAAGACAGAAGACCGCTTGGTTTTGAACTATAACCAAAAGAAGGCTGAAGACCGACTTTCAGAATATGTTCCCAAATCTAGCGAACAGGATGGGTTGAAAGAGCCAGGGAGTAAGAGGACTGAGGTAATCAGCTGAGGTTCTACTTTACAACTTCCAGTTACAGGTGGGACTAGGAGGATGTAATGCTGCTTCCCGGGCTGGGACAGGGAAACAGGTCAAGGTTGGATCCCAGCCCTGGCATATCCACTCTCCCTGACCTTGAGCTCTTCAACCCTTAGTTTCTTTTCCATAGTAGGGGCCAATCATATCACGTTCCTCATGGGGTACATGAAATTAAAGGGGGTACATGAAATTAAAGGGGGTACATGAAAGAAGTGCTCCATTGGCATTAATTACACTACCCTTCTTACACCAGAAATGACATCTTCAGCATAAATGTGTTCTTCAGAAAACTGAGACCTAATCTTTTGTCTTAGAAATAATTTTTGAAAACACACTGTATGCTTTCTTGCACATTGAGACTGCATGTAAGAACAAAACACAATATTTGGAATAAAAAAACAAGGGACTTTGGTCTGGCTTTATCACTCAGTCGCTGGGGGACCCTGAGCAGGTCACGGGATGTTTTTGGGCAGCAGTCTGTTGACATTTTAAATGACACATACACTTTTCCAAAGCAGACAGAGGAGGTGTGTGTGTGGAAAATGCTTTGCAAATTTATTCACAGAAAAGAAAATATCATTGTGCTTTTTTCTTGACAGTTTGAGACTATTAATATGAGCATAGGCTGGTGCACTACTATATCATGATAAAGTCTGCCCCACAGGGATGAATGCAAAAGAAAACTCAAATATATACCTCCAGGGACTGCCATCCTCTTGGGAAACCAGGTATCCAGCATAGTGCTTCCCCAATACACACTGATCTGGAAATTGCTGCTAAATAAGTTAATCATGTTTTCTTGGAACTGTGACTTTAATCTTTTATTTTAAAAAGTGCTGATTTGGGGGGCGGGAGCGGCGGCTCGATGATTATGGTGCTTGCCCAGCATGCGCAAGTACACGGATTCAAACCCCAGCACCCAAGTACACAACTAAGTGTCAGAGCAACGAAAGCCATGTGAAAAACTCATTAAAAATTGGTTCTCTCTCTCTCTCTCTCCCTCTCTCTCTCTCTCTCACTGTCCTTCTCTCTCTTAAAAAAAGAAAAGTGCTGATTTTGAAAAATCCAAGTCATAGGCACATAAAGAGGTTATTTATTTTTAAAAAATCCAGTATCACATCCTTTAAAATGTTTCATGAAAGTCATTAACCACTCTTATTGAGACAGTTTAGGAGAACCGTAAAATGGCTAGGTCGTCAGCACAACGGACCCCATCAACCACACCTAGAAGCTAACCAGTAGGGAGAGATTAATGGTTACGCTCAGGGCCTTCAAACGCCAAAGAGCAACTCCTTTGCCCCAGAGGCGTGGACACAGATGGGAACTAGGAAAGATTTGCTACCTGTTTTGCATAGATTGTTTTTAATTAATTCGGTATAGTCTTACGTATTAGAGGAAATCATTGTTCTACATTCATGCATTTATGCTTTGCATAGATTTCATCCAATAGTTTTGGTGATGGTTATGGAAGATTGACAAAGGCCACTCAGTCCGGCAGCAAAGCCCCTGCTGTTTCGAAGTTTACATGCTCCTTTACACTGAAGGTCACAGACTCAAAGTTCACAGACTCAGACCTTATCAGAACCTAGTGTCTCAGGCCCTTATCAGAAGATCTCCACTCTACTAAAATAAACAGTTTGACCAGAAAATTCCTGCAGTGCCCACCCTATATCCCCCAATTCAGTCCATAAAAGGCCACCTATCCGAAAGTCAGGTGGCCATTGTCCGCTTGGAAAGTGTGTCCCTGCAACTATTTCAATAAATCGGACTGATCTGTTGAGATCGGAATCCTTTTCTTCTGCGCCTCATGCCCTCCTTTTCAGCCTCTTTTCCTCTCATTTGGTGCTTAGGTTCAATGCCTGTTTCACATAGAGTTTAACGGATGTTGTTGGTGCTTTTCCCAATGCCTGCTTTACATGAATCTTAATCAAGGCTCACACCCAAACCAATATAAACCCTGACCCAATGTTAACACATAAGATGGTCTCCTGCTTCCAGGTACCCCCCGCCTTGGGAAGACTCTGCTTTCTTCCTTAAATAAATCCTACTCCTTTTACTCTTCCCTTCTGTGGTTGTCCATGAATTTTATTCTTCAGATTCACAAGACAAGCACCCAGAAGATTGGCACTGAATTCCTGGGGTGAATTTCCACACCAAGAGCTGCAATGCACTGATCAACAGTAGTGGAGGGAAACCCAGCTCTTAGCTGGGGAGCTGCTAACACTATTTCAGCTGCAGAAAACTGCAGCTAGCCCAAATTCCCAGTTTTAACTGGGAATAGCTTCAAACACTAGAAATGGGCTACTTTGGCTGCAAAAATCTGCAGTGAACCCAAACACCATTTGCCAGCGGGAGCAGAGAATCTGGCCTCATCTCAAACCCCTGCATCATCATTATGCATGTAAATAGATAGATTTTTTTAAAAAAAGAAAATAAATAGATCATTAATACATACGTATGTTGATAGAATGTACTTAAGTTACACAATCTATTTTAAATAAAAATTTTATGTTAAAATTTATCTGAATTTAATACAAAAAGAACCTAAAGGAAAATGGAAATAAACTAACACTGAATTTTCTACCCTGAAAGTTTTGTTAATTTATGAACAATTTCTCTAAATTTTAAGAAATAAAGGATTGCAAACTATACTTTAAGAAGCCATTTGAAAGTAAGTGATCAGTATTGCACCTGAGACTCCTCAGAGGATAAGCATAATCCTTCCCATCCTCATCTCCCTCCTCCCACATTTACTAGCTATATTACTAATTTTAATTTGTCAGGGTTTAAAACCATAAGTATAATCATATGCAATTTGGATTACATATTAAAACAGTTATGACCCACATCTAGTGGACACGGCTGTGTGGTGAGGGCTTAGTAACCCTGTGTGATGAGGGCTTAGTCAGCCTGTAGGTGAACAGAGCAGAACTGAGTGTCTGCTCTCACAGGACTTCCCTGCGGTTGGAGATGGACAGCAAACATACTGTTTATTGTTTATGCGTGTGTCAGGCAGGACAAATACCAGAAATGAAAGAAAAGAGGGTGAAGAAGGCAGACAGAGGGTGTCAGAGTGAGTCCTGGTATTTCGGGCAGGGTGGTCTGTGAACTGAAGAGCATTCTAGCAAAGAGGAAGAGTGACTGCAGAAGAGAAGCCTTTCACAGTGGGGTCTTATATCCTAGAACCCTCTGTTGGTTTAGATTTCCCCGAAGAAATAAACTCTTGAATGAGTTTTGTCAAGGAATATTCATTGGTGTGGACTTCTAACAATTTCCAAATGCCTGAGGACATGTGCCCCTTGCCTTACCACTAACAAGACAGATGGGCTGCTGCTAACCCCTTGGCTCCCGATCTTCTCAGAACGCTGCTGATTGTTTCACTGGCTCTGGCACTGACTGCTGTGTGGCGACATCTCGGAAGGACAGGGAGTAAGGCAAGGTGCTGGAGACAGGCATTATCCCTGGTAGGAGGGACACGGAAGGGGACAGGGGAGTACAGAGAAGCTCCATGTGACTCTGGCCATTCAGAATCTCTGGTGCTATTATTAACCTGGCGTTGGACAATGATAACATGGAGTTGGATCTTGGCCTTTAGAAATGTAGGTTCCAATCCCGTATCTACCCCTTATTCCTTGAGGAAGTCACTTTGCCTCTCTGAATCTCTGTATTTTCATCTAGAAAGTTGGAATCTTAATCAGCTTATAAAGGATTTACAAGGATTAGAAGCAATATACGTGAGCACCAGTCAAGTTGTAAATGCTAAATAGTGAAAGCTATTATTTCTGTTGTAACAAGCTTGGCTACACAATGAAGTTGTTGACGACCAAATAATGAACATAAGTATAATAAGGGATACACATATATATCTATACATGTAAGAAATATGTGTATATATGCACAAACATATATATATATATGCACATACAAAAAGAAGACACCAAGATACCAAGAAAGATCTGAGAAATGCTGCAGTGAATTCTGCCACAACATGTAGGTGACATGCATGTAGGCAACATCATATTGGGTGCATGAGTGTGCCACACAGCATTTTCTCTGCAATTTAAACTTCTCCCATATTTAAGCTCCATCAAGGAGACTTAATGTTGTGGGGGTTTTTTATAAAAAGAAGAAGGAAGTGTGTATGTATGTGTATGTGTGTGTGTGTGTGTGTGTGAGAGAGAGAGAGAGAGAGAAAGAAAGAAAGAGACAGAGAATAAATTTTTATTTATTTTTCATCAGATCTGGATTCTCCAAAACCCAGTTTTGCATGTGGTGCTGGGGGGTTCAAACTCAGGTCCTCATGCATGCCAGGCAAGTGCCCTAACCACTGAACCACTGCTCCAGCCCCTAATGTTGTTTTTAATGATATAAAAAATGCTTGCAAAACAGTAACCCTAAAAATGCAAATTTCTTCCTGAGATCTAACGTGGACTAGATGATATCATTTATTTGGCCAAAGTGAAGTTACATGATTAAACGGGTGACAATAACTGTTAACCAACCTGGAGATCCATCAGCAGACCCATCTTTCCTCCTGTCAGTCATTACGGCTGTTTCTTCTGGGCTGTTTGGGTCTAGTCTCTGTATCAGTAAACACTTGTGAACTGTGAGCAAACAGGGCAGCTGGTAGAATCTGGTAAGTTTATGTCAAATGGACAAGTCTTTGAGATTTCAATATCTACCTCTACTTTAATTTCTTCTGCCTTCAACTTTTATTTTTCCTTTTTTTTTTTTTCAGTGAGAAGACTCTAGTTTCCTTAAAGCACACAGACTTGAACATTCTATAACAGGAGGACCATATGAAAATGTGGCCTCAACGCATGTCACTGCATCACAACTAGTTCACACCCACCCAGGATTCTCAGAAACTTTAACCATGTGAAATTAACTGGGTTGGCTTACCAGTGGACATTAACAACTGCCACATCAAAAAATTCTCATTTTTTGGCTCAGTGATTATGGTGCTTGCCTGAGATGCACAAGGACCCTGGTTCGAACCCCAGCACCACATATGCAACAAAGTGTTGGAGCAACGAAAGCCACATGAAAAATGAAATAAAACTGATTCTCTCTCTCTCTCCCCCTTTCCATCTCTCTTTTTAAAAAAAATCTCATTTTTCAGCACTTTTGGAAGGATTTGTATCTTTAAGGTCAGGGAAAAAAAGAACATACAGCCAGAAACAGATAGGTCATCTACTTTAAATAAATGATATTAGAATGGGAAAGATTGCTATGGGGTCCCCAGAGCAATGCAACATAAGTAGATAAACTTTTTTGGGGTTTTTTGGGCACCAGGGATTGAACACAGGGATACTTAATCACTCAGTAACACCCCCAGCCCTTTTTATTTTTTATTTGAGTTAGAGTCTTGCTAGATTATTTAGGGCCTCACTAAGTTGCTGAGGCAGCTTTGAACTTGGATCCTTCTGCATCAGGCTCCTGAGTCACTGGGATTATTAGGCGTGCACCACCTGGGTATGTATATATATACTTTTCAACTGAAGGAGCTTTGAGGAATCATCTAGACTGAACAATGGTCCACAAACTACATTAGAACCCCTTGGAAGCCTTGTGAAACACAGGTTGTTGGGCCCCACCTCCAAGTTTCCGACTCCATAGATCTCGGAGGCATGAGATTTTGTGTTTATAACAAGTTCACAAAGTAATGCTCATGCTGCTGGTTGGCAGACCATACTTTGAAAGCTGTTGGTGTGGAGGATGCTTCTCAATATGCACTACATATTAGAACTGCCTAAAGACACTTCAAAAATGTCATTTCATAAGTAATACCTCAGAACAGCTTAATCAGAATTCCTGTGGGTAGGTGCAGTATTCATTAAGGTTTTCCAGATGATTCCAACATGCAGCCAATTTTGATGACCAATTTATTTCCCAGGTAAAAAAACCAAGATTGTCTTCTGATGGCAGTATAGGTCCAGATCCTGAGTCTTCTGTCTCCCACCGAGGGCTCTTTCTGCTTCACTCTTTTTTATTTTTTTGACATAGTCATATATTGGAAGGAATGGTGGTTACATATCCATGCATAGATGGATATTGGAAAAGTAAGTTAAGATGGATCCTAATCCAGGATCTCCACTGCTTCGGCCACTCCCTGCTCTCACTCTTTAACACTGACTTTCAGACAAAGTGAAGGATGTAGCAGACTGGACTAGGTGACAGGTTTTAACAAGAAAGTACTGTATTTTCCCATCATAAGCATCACAATGTGGATATATTTGTAACCAATTGCTGCATTATAAATTATTCCAGATCCTATTTCTTATAGCAATAACGGTTCTTCTGTTACAGTTTCAGGAGGTCGGAAGCTATGCCCAGGCTGCAATCATCTTGGCCAAGCTCTCTCTCTTGACTGTTAGCCACCTAGAGATCCTCACTGGCTGTTGGCCAAAGACACCAGTTCCCTGTCACATGGGCCTCTTCTTAAGCAGCTCACCACATGGCACCTGATATTCTGCAGAAGGAACTTGTGAGCAGGGCAGAGAAGGTATAAATAAGCAAGAGGGAAGCTACAGTCTTTTTGTAACCTAATCTTAGAAATGACATCCTGGAGCTGGAGTGGTGGCTCAGTGGTTACAGTGCTTGCCTGGCAGGTGCAAGGACCCGGGTTTGAACCCCAGCACCACGTACACAATGAACTGTCAGAGAAACAAAGGCCAGATGAGAAACTAAATAAAATCAATTCTCTGTTTCTCTCTCTCTTAAAAAAAAAATGTGACATCCTATCTCCTTTGCTCATTAGAAATAAGTCAGTAGGTCCAGCTCACAGTCCAGGGAGAGGATTACATGTGGACATAAACACCAAGAAGCAAGAAGTCTGAGTCCTGGCAGCTGCCTACCTCACAGATCTCCAGGAATTTAAAATGAAATGCTGCCAATAAACCGAACACTCTCAGCATAAAACAATGATAAGAGCATAAAAGTCAGTCCAAGGGTTTTGAGAGATGAGCTCTCACTTGGATATGTGTCTGCAGGGGACCAAAAGGGACACAGGAAGAAGGGAGAGAGCAATGCAAAAGAAGAAACCAGCAATAAAATTTTTCCTCCAAATTTCCCAGTGTTATAATGGAAAAGAACTTCTGAAAATCATTACAAAGGTGAGGAAGGTGGAAGATGAAGCTTTCTAGAAATAGAAGAAACTAGAGAATATCTGTTAAACAAAGGGCAACTATGGTAAATTTATTAAAGTCTTTGGAGGAAAATATGTAAATATTTTATTTCATCCATATGCCTCAGGTTAGCTGAATAAATGGAATAAATATAAATTAAATCATAAATCTTGATGAAATTATATTTTACCTCAAGATTAAAATAACAGGCTGTAAAGGAACAAAGAGACCATTTTCACACAAGTAAGTTACTCAGTAGATCTATGGCAAATTCACAACTAGGACTCAGCTCTCCTGGCTTTCAGCCTAACACTTTCCCTACATCACTTTACCCATGACTCATTCAGTTTTGCAGTAGATCACCAACATTCCAGACAACGAACTGCCTATGTTTTAACCAGATCTCATGGTAGTAAAACTGCTTGCGAAAACTCAAGTTAGTATGGAATAACAGGAGATCCAGACTAGCCAAAACATTACTCTATAGAAAGGAAGAAGTAGTGGGTATCTCAACCCCTCACCTGAAATTATACTACAGAGCCGTAGTAGAAAAACAGCTTGGTATTGGTATCAAAACAGAACCGAAGATCAGTGGAACAGAATAGAAGATCCTGAGACAAACCCCCATATATTTAACTATTTGATATTTGATAAAGGGGGCAAAGCATAGTGTGGAAGAAAGAGTGTTGGACAAACTGGACAGCCATATGTAGACAACTGAAGCTGGATCCTTATCTTTTGCCCTGCACAAAAAATTAAATCAAAATGGATCAAAGACCTGGATATTAAGGCAGCAACTTTAAACTCACTAGAAAAAGAAGTAGGGTCAACACTACAGCATGTAGGAGTCGGCAGCTACTTCCTTAACAAAACTCCCATGGCTCAAGCTGTAAAATCAAGAATAAATGAATGGGATACAATTAAACTAAAAAGTTTTTGCACAGCTAAAGATCTAATCAAGAACATCAAAAGAGAACCTACAGAATGGGAGAAAACCTTTGCCTGCTACACCTCGGAGAGAGGGCTAATATCCAGAATATACAAGGAACTAAAGAAACTTAACAGCAAACTTACAAATAACCCAATCAATAAATGGGCTATGGATCTAAAATGAAACTTCTTACCAGTGGAAGTCCAGAAAGCCCACAAATATATGAGAAAATGCTCTACATCATTAGCTATAAGGGAAATGCAAATCAAAACTTCTATGAGATACCACCTCACTCCTTTTAGAGTGGCAAAAATGAAAAATTCAAACAACAACAGATGCTGGAGGGGCTGTGGGAAAAGAAGAACACTGTTACACTGCTGGTGGGACTGCAAACCGGTTCAGCCACTGTGGAAAGCAGTGTGGAGAATCCTCAAAAATTAAGGATGGATCCACCTTATGACCCAAACAACTATCCCACTTCTGGGTATTTTTCCAAAAGCATTAGAATCAGCATATTATAGTAATATGGCTTCATCAATGTTTATAGCAGCTCAATTTACTATACTTTAGATTATGGAACCAACCCAGATGCCCCTCACTTGATGAGTGGATACAAAAACTTTGGTACTTATATACAATGGAGTTCTACTCGGCCATTAGAGAAGACGATATTATGGCTTTTGCAGCCAAATGGATGGAGATGGAAAGAATTATGCTGAGTGAAGTATCCAAATCTCAGAGACTCAAGGGCCAAATGGTATCTCTCATCCGTGGAAGCTAGAATACATGGGGAAGCAGTATGTTAGATGGCTAAGCTAACAATAACTTCAAATTGTATGATTCTCAACACAACAGGGAGATGACTCCCTAGGATACTTGGAGGTGTAGAGAGGAGTATGGGGAGGGGGGAGGGTGCAGGAAGAACTCCTAGGAGACTGGAGAAAGGGAATATGGGGGAATCATCTCAGAAGGAGATCACTGTCCTCCACAAGATAATCCATTTAACTCAGGAGTTCTTCTGGGGGAAACAGCAACAGGGGGAACCCAAGCCGGGCATCCATGATATGGCACTAGCCCTGGATAACCAAGTATATATACAATGGTTCTTGAATGTTTGATAATGTTTCCCCCTCAATTGTATCTCTATACCCATCTAACAAAAAAAAAACTGCTTGTGAGGTGAGTAAATTTATGCTGCAGGTGATTTATTTTACCCCCAGTTGCCTACCCAGGGAGAATGGAGATTACAACAGACAGAAAGTCCGACACTGGAAAATTCCCAGCTCAGTTATATTTAATTTCTTTTCTCAAAAGTGTTAACTAAGGGTCAAGAGTGAGCCAGGCACTTCTCTAAATATGGAGGTTCCAAGGCCAGAAAGGACACAGCACCTGCTCCTAAGAAGCTGCTTAGATGACAGAAGAGACAGAGGGGAGTGAGTGCTATGGAGGTGGATGCCTTATTGGGAACACGGATTCATGAAATGTAAGTCACATTAGAGTGAGTTAGGGTCAAAGAGGAAGTGAAGTTTATTTTGACAGAGGAGGGAAAGCCTGCAAGGGAAGTAACTTTATATACAAAGGAAAGAAGGCTTAAAGGAGCATGTGTGTTCATGAATTGGAAGAGAAATTCAGTATGGTTATATTGATGGATTTATTGAGGAAAGGGGTAAAAACTAAGCGCAAAAATGATTGTAACCATTTCCTGTTGCTGCTTTTCAAAATCACCACAAACTTGGAGGCTTAAACAGACAAAAATGTCTTTTCTTATATTTCTGGAAGTCAAAGATCCAAAATGACTCTTAGATACAATCAAGGTGTGGACAGAGCTGGCTCCTTCTGGAAGGTCCAGAGCAGAGATCGCTTCAACACTTCTTGCCCCCATGACTTCAATCCCTGTCTTCTGTCATCACTTTACCTTCCCTTCTACAAATGTCTTTTTGACTCCTTATGACAGTGGAGATCACACTTAGGGCCTACCTGTACAATCTAGGATAATTTCCCTGTTTCAGGATCCCAATTTAGTCACACCTGCAAAGTCCCATGTGCCATATAAGATAAAATTCACAGGCTCCAAAGATTAGCATGAGGATATCTTCAGGGGTCATTAATCTACCTAGCACAAGAACTATTGCAAGCAAAAATGAGTATTTTCACCTTAAAGTATATGAAAGCCATAGTAAAGTTTTATGCTGGAGAGTGATGGAACAGATTGAAGCTCATTCTGACAGTAACCTTGTGGAGGATGAACCAAGAATGTTGGTGGCCAGCAAAGCTTTTAATCATCTGAATAAAAAGGGATGAGAAATTAATTAAGGAAAGTGATCAGAAACTGAGAGAAGAGATTGATAAATCTAAATTGATAATTTAGATTTTACATCTAAATCAAGAAAACCTAATGAGTTAAAATCTAGAGAATGAAGAGAAATGGACATCTGAGAAGACTCAGAGTTCTGCTGGAGTAACTTTAATATTGATGATATTCACATTGATTGATGTACGAGAGATCATTAGATTTATGGCTTGTTATTGGAGCTTTGGAGGAGGAAGGAAGCTGGGGATGATGAGTTACCTTGTGGAAGAGCTGGGGTTCAGATGCCTGAAGGATATCCCATAAAGATAAGCAGCTCTTCCTTAGGAAGACGGTGATATGATTCTAAACTTAGTAAAAATGTCTGTCCAGAGAACTTGATCCAAATATCAGCATGTCAGAGAAGACTGAAACTGTATGATAGACTGTGATTATCAACATCATTCTGAAAGATCAAGATAAAAAAGACAAGGCTATAAATGAAGCTCTGGGAAATTCCCACATGCAGAGGGGAAGGAGCCCACTGAGAACAAAATGGGGAAAGATTTCAAGGAAAGAAAAAATTGATGAGGAAAATCAGAAAACAATGAGCCTCAGACAATGAGGAAGGGAAAAGACCCAAGGAAAAATTTACTATAGTGGGAAGAAAGTGCTACATTGGAGTCATGTACCAGATATGCATTGGATTTCCCTGAAGATCTCTTGAGTCAATGAGGAAAAGATTAACAACTTAGATACATACAGAAAATATACAAATATTCAACAAGAAAAATACAATTGGCACTTAAACACATGAAAGAAATGTTTCACCTCCCTCATAAAATGCATGCAAATTAAAAGTACGCTGAAAGAGATTGTGTATCTAATTATATGAGCAAAATTTCAAAATTTGATAACAGAGTGTTAGCATCAGTGAGATGCAATAGGCACTCCTAAATTGTTTATTGGTTACATTATAAACTGGACAACTTCCTTGAAATATTTCTTGAAGATCTATTAAAATATTAATGTAGGGAATGGAGTGGTTACAGCACCTGCCTATCATGTAGGAGGACATGGATTCAAACCCCAGCACCACATACACAATGAAATGTTAGAGCAATGAAAGCCACATGAAAAACTAAATAGATTCTTTCTCTTTCTCTCTTTTTATAAAAAAATAAAATATTAATGTATATACTCTTTTCATCATTTGTGTAGTGCTAAATTAACAAATGTTTATTTCTGTTTTGGAACATCAGGGGAGAGAAGTCGAGAGGTGGATCGGCAGTAGGGCATTTGCCTGACATGCACAAGGACCTGAGTTCCATCCCCTGTACTACATACACAACTAAGTGGAAGGAAAACAAAAATCAGATGAAAAAATAAAAAACTTTCTCTCTCTCTCTCTCTCTCTCTCTCTCTGCTTAAAAGCAGATAAAAAGAAAAAGAACATCAGAGGAGATATGTACGCATGCATATATGTGCAAATATATATATGTAAACAAGTTTAAGTACATATGTTTGCTCATGCAAGTAAAATGTACTCATGAAATTGATAACATCTGTGGTCTTCAGGAATAAGAAGCAAATGATCAGAGGACAGGAAAAATAATAAAAACTTTCCACTGTCTTCCCTTGCAGCACTTCTTGATCTTTTAAGTTTATTGAATTTAATACCTCTTTATAAGTTAATTAATTTAATTAATCAATGACATATAATACTTCCACATGCTACAGAAATAAAGAAAGATTAAAATAGAGAAGAATTGTTTGGGGAATAATATTAAGACCATTGATATCCTTTTACAAAGGGGTTGAGTGATGTGGCGAAGAAAAGAACCAAATTAAAGTTAGTTAAGTTCATAGAGGAGAAGAAGAAGCAGGAGGAGGGGGAGGAGGAGGAGGAAGGAGAAGAAATAGAGGGATGGGCAGGGATCTTGAATGTGGACTGATTCTTCATGAGAATTGACTGAAAGATGAAACTAAGACAACCAACAGAGGTGAGAAGTTGAAGATTTAGTTTGTTTGTTGGCTGGTTGCATTTTTTTAAGAGAGAGAGAGGGACAGTAAGAGAGAAAGAATCAATTTTTAATTTGGTTTTGCATGTGGCCTTCACTGCTCTGACACATTGCTGTGTATGTGGTGCTGGGGTTCAAACTCACGTCCTTGTGCACTCTGTAACCACTGAGCTACCACTCCAGTCCCATGGTTGTTTATCTTTTAATATGGGCACTTTTCTATTCTGAAGAGAGAGACCATAAAACGCTAACAAAAAGGGACATTTGGTAAAGTATGCAGTTCCTGTGGAAGCAGGAAAGCATAAAATCTGAAACACATTTTGACAGAAATACCTAATTTAGAGGAAGTTACATCACATTCGCTGAGACAGGAAAGAAGAGAAGTGAATGAAGATGTAAACAAAGATGAATTCATATGTTAGAGATTAAAGCCAACACAACTCTCACCTTTGCCTTGATTGTTTTCTCTCAGTAACGCTGAGTGCACATGCATTGAACAAGAGCAGTAGTAAGCTGGAGGATTGAGTTTAAAAAAAAAAAAAAGTGAAACTTAGAAAGAGCTGCAGAGGGAAACCACCAAAGGCCAGTTGAGACTCACAATGTGTAACAATACCAAATGCCCACAGTAGCTTGATTTCCCTATCAGAATGCAGATACATAGATATTAAATGGAGACATTGAGAAGTTAAACAAGGGAAAGATGGGTTTCACAACAAAGACAAGGGAGCCATGGGAGGCTATGTGAGAAGCATGAAGGAAACACTGGCCCACAATAGCATGGTTGAGCTAAGCTGGACAGCCAGAAAGTGAAGCCAGAGCAGGATGAAGCTGGAAGAAAACAGAAGAGCCTACAGTCTGGAAGTCTAACAATAGAAGACAAGAGGAAAAGGTAAGACTGAAAGTAAGGGCTAGAGAAGGGCAGGTGGAGTTCTAGATTTAGCAAGACTTGGGCCATGATAATGAGCAAGAGAGAATGTGGACAGTGGACAACTGAGATAAGGACCACAGGAAAGGAGTATGTGAAACGCTACCTCCTGCTTCCTTAATTGGGCTCCACTGCTTGTAGCCACGGGGTCTCCACTAGAAAGTGAGTGTGCAATGTGCCACTTATAGGAAGTGTCGTGAAGAATATTCATCTAATGGATTTCTCAACATTTGGTCTTTTAGGACCCTGATATCTCAGCTCTTCCAACTCACAAGATTTACTACAGAGAAATTTCTCCCCCTGGCCTGGGAGTGGGTCCAGGCATGGCAATCCACTTTATCCTGGTCTGACCCTCTGCAATTGTCTATATTTGGTTACTGCTGAAATGCACTGATGTCACATCAACACCAAGTTAGAGAATGCTTCTCATGTTTCTAAATGTCAAAGACCACATAAAATAAGTGTAAGCATCTACATACTAGGAAAGAGAACTGGTAAATAATTTTCCATTAAACCACTGTGTTTTTCAGACTCTTCTGAGAGTTGTATATGAAATTTGGGAGAAATTCTGCAACATTGGCAGAAAAGAAGTGCCTCCACTCACTCTGGCCAAAACTATTATGTCTATCAGACCTCTAGAAGTTAAGCAATCAGAACATTGCAATGACTCATTCATACATTCAAAACATTTACTACCTACTTTCTTAGCAATTATTAACAAATTGCCAAATCTTTGACAAGTCATTTAAACTCACTGAGACCAGGGTTCCTTATTGATCAGATAGGCCTATGAAACTAACATGATAATACTGTATAATAAACTGCAAAGTATTAATTCCCCTCAAAAGAAGCCTACACATTCCTAAGCCTAAAAGTACAAGTTCTCCATATTAATTCACAATTCTTGCCTTTATGCATGTCACAGAATACACAAAAATACATGTGCTTCCTTCCACTTTATGCATAGATACTGTGGAAATTAGCCATCAGTTAATCATCACCATCTCTTTCTCCCGTCTTAACTTCTCCTTCTCTACCTACTGTTCTGTCAGCTTTCCTTCAGCACACACAGCCAATCATGATTAAGGTAAAAGTATTTTTAACCAATGCATTGAAGAAAAAGGATGCAAAATTTGCCATCTTTTTCCCCTTGTCTCTTCAGATAATCTCTGGGCTCACATTTATGGTGAAATCTAAACATTGGCCACAAAAAATGCATCATAATTCTTACATAATAAAAATATTTTGGCCAGGTACCAGTGGAGGCTCAGAACTCTTACCTCTTCTCCAAAGCAATGAGGAGATCACCCTCCATGGCTATAAATAGAAGCTAAGTGGGGAACTTGGTCTACTCTCTCCTTGCATTTACAAAGTGACTAGAGGAATCCAGATGTTATGGGCTGATTGCTGCATCCTCTTCAAAATTATGTCAAACCTTTCCCCTTAATGTGATAGTTTTATGAGGTAAGGTTTTTGAAATAATTTAGATTGGATGAGGTGATGCAGATGGCATCTTCATGAATGAATTGGTGCTATTATGTGACCTGGCTTCCCCTTCCACTCTGTAAGAATACAGCATGATAATGGCTACACATGAACCAGGAAGGGACCCTCACTAGTCACCAAGTCTGCCAGTATTTTGCTTTGGTTTTGGTTTTGGTACTGGGTATCAAGACCAAGGGCACTTCACGACTAAGTTACATCCCCATCCCTTATTATTTTGCTTTTAATTTTTGAGACAGGGTCTCGCTAAGTTGCTTAGGGACTTGAAAAGTTTCTGAGACTTGCTTTGAACTTTCAATCCTCCTGTCTCAGCCCCCCAAGTTGCTAGAATTGCAAGCATGTGCCACTATGTCCAGCTGCCAGAACTTTGATATAGACCTTTCCAGTTCCACTAGTTTGAGAACTAAATTTCTATATTTTTGTTATAATAGCACAAGATGACTCAACAAATGAATGGTGAGGACAGAAAAGAGAAGCAGTAAATTTAAGGACAAAACAACAGAAATTTCCCAATCTGAGCAATAGGGAAAAATTGTTACAATACTTTAAGTTTAGAACGTGGAGACATGTAGGACTATTTTTAAAAAAAATAGTTAGCATCCATGTCATTAAATGTCTGGAAGGAAAGGAGGATAAAGGTGTGCTAGAAGAGAGTATGCTTATAGCAGCTCAATTTACTATAGCTAGACTGTGGAACCAACCCAGATGCCCCTCACTGAACAAGTGGATTCAAAAACTTTGATATATATTTACAATGGAATAATGCTCGGCCATTAGAGAAAATGAATTATGGCTTTTGAAGCCAAATGGATAGAGATGGAAAAAATTATCCTAAGTGAAGTACCCCAATCTCAGAGACTCAAGGGCCGAATATTTTCCCTCATTTGTGGAAGCTAGAATACAACCGGAAACAGTATGTTAGATGGCTAAGCTAATAATAACCTCAACATGTGTGAATTTTTACACAAACAGGGGGAAGCTTGCCTAGGGTACCTGGAGACATAGGGATGGGGTTGGGGGGATTAGGAAAGATATTCAAGAGACTGGAGGGAGGGAGTATGGGGGAATCAACTCAGAAGGAGATCTCTGACCTCCATGAGAAGTCCACTTAACACAAGGGTTCTTTGGGGGAAAACATAGAACCATGGGGAACCCAAAGTAGGAAACCATGACATAGCATCAGCCTTGGCTAACTATGTAAATATACATTCATTCTTGATTGTTTGATAATAATTCCCCCTCAATTGTAACTCTATATTCAACTAATAAAAAAAGAAATAATGGCTGAACACATCCAAATTTACTAAAATGCATAAACCCACAGATTCAAGTAACTGATTATATCACAATCAAAATAAACACACAAAAAAACTATCAATCATGATTCTGAAAATCAAAAACAAAAAAAATCTTGAAATCAGGGTTGAGGCAAATGACATCTTCCTGATGGGGAAAATTTAACGATTTGAATGATTGAAGAATGACAGCAGATTTCTGGTCAGAAACTATGGGGTTCAGAAGGAAATGCAATAGGATTTGTCAAGTGAAAGAATAAAATTGTCAAACCAGACCACAAATCCAGCAAAAGTACACTTCAAAAATGAAAAGGAACTCAGAATATTTTCAGAATTATAAAAACTAAGAATGTGTCATGAATAAACATAGCAAAAAAATAGGTATATGAAGTCCTGTAAACAGAAAATAAAACAATGAATCTTCAAACATCAAGGATATAGAGGGGCTACAGTGGTGGCTGAGCTGATGGAGCACTTGTCTGGTATGCACAAGGACCTAGATTGAAACCCCAGCACCACATACATAGCTAAGTGTTTGAAAAACAAAAACCAGATGAAAAATATATAAAACTGATTCTCTCTCTCTCTCTCTCTCTCTCTCTCTTCCTCTCTCTCTCTCTCTCTCTCTCTCTCTCTCTCTCTCTCTCTCTTCTCCCTTTCTCTTTAAGAAAAAAAAAGAAGGTTATAGAGGGCTGGAGCAGTGGCTCAGCAGCTAAAGTGCTTGCCTAGCATGCATAAGGACCTGGGTTTAAACTCTAGCACCACACACACAACTAAGTTTGGAGAAACAAAGGTCAGATGAAAAATTGAAAAACTAAAACTGATTATAAAAAAAGGTTATAGAACACAGTAAAACATGGGCAAATAAATGGACTGTCACTCCATTCTGTAGTTTCCTAAGTTATGCTTAATAGCAAGAAAAAAGTTGGTAATGTGCAGCTGAAATGTATGTCAAAAAAAATTTTTTTAAATATTTTAAACAAGGGAGAGTAGAAAGGAACTAATGTTTATATACTTGAGTGAAACTGGAAAACAACAACCAATTTCGACTGTGATACATTACATACATATAATACCATTTACAACTACTCCCCCCAAAATCAATTTACTTAGGGTGCAAATCTAACAAACTCTGTATAAGACTTGTATGCTGACAACTGCAAAAAGCTGATGAAGGAAAGCAAAGAAAATACAATTAAATACACTGAGTTCTTACACTGTAATACTGAACATACTAGTGATTCCAATCCTTCCCAAATTAATACACAGGCCTAAAATAATCCTATCAATATTCCAGAGAGATTGCTGATTGCTTAATTCCACATTATGAATCACATTTTCTGGCATTTTTGAATGTCAGATTAAATACTGGACATAGCAAGTGATATAGTCTTTGATCTAGCAAGCAGTTAGCTAGACTAGATTCAAATTCCCATTCATCTTCCCTGCAATTTATAGACCCTGTAATCTCTCTTCAGGACTTTTAGCTTCAAGCTATAGCTCTTCGGTAGGCTTTCCGGTATTCTACCCATAAACATGTGGTTTAGCCTTCTACTAAGGATTATGGAAGATTTTATACACAAATAAAAAATCTTTCTGGTGCTGCCTCTCTTCCAGGATTTCTCTCATTCCTTTTTGGTTCTTCTGCCTGCTATGAACTCTTCTCCTCTGCAATCTTTACCTCCTTTTAATTGCTCTTTAGAGTTATCAATAGTTCATATATTATTCATGTGTGTGTGTGTGTGTGTGTGTGTGTGTGTATGTACTTTGGTCTAAATTTTATGATTGTTATTGATTGGAAGTTTGGTTCAACCAAACAATTTCATGGTTACTCAGGATTCAGATTTAATTGATTATAGGGAATATTCCTTGAACCAGAGGAGGGAGAGGAAAATTAGAGCAGAAGTGAATGTCAAAGGAGACAAAGCTATTTGTGTGCACAATTTTCTTGTCCTTCTTAACTCTCCAGCCCAGTGTCAGGTCTGCCATTTCTTTTAATGATATGTCACTACTACATATACATCCAAACATGTCTTAGTAGACCAGATAGCAGCCCTTTCATGATGGGAAGTTCATATTTGGGGCCTTGGTCAAGTCTTTACCAGATCTCAATAATAGATAAAGGGGTTTGATTCAAAGGAAAATAATTATTAGTATATGAATCTTCTTTAAGGCTTTCCAGAGGCTCCATATAGTATCCTTATTTTCTAGCAAAACTATGATTATATTTGGAATTTGCTAAGGCATTCATAAATAACTAATCAAATTAAGCCACTCCTTTCCCAGGGAGGAATGAATGAGGGATGGAGGAAATGCAGAAATATCATGTTAGTGAAACTCCCTGAATATGATAAAAATTATTAGGAGTGGAAAGAGTTGACTCCCTGGGTACAAATGAATGCACAAATGAATTAATAAATCATCATCATTATTATAGAAATTTAGTAGTTATTCTATGTAGACATTATATAATAAGTCACTTACTCAATATTCATACATTTTAGGCAATATAGAATTTTACTTAAAAAAGATATTAGCATTCACTTGATATGGGATACTTGTAAAATGCCAAAGATATATGTATTTTTTGTTCATTTTTTATTCATGTTTTGAGTCAGATATCTTGCTAAATTCTAAAGAGGTTACTGTGAATGATATTATCCTTGACCTCAAGAAACCAATAGACTAATAAAATGTTATGGGACCATTCAACCAAATATCAGAAGCATTGGGCTCCAAGTTCCACTTTGCCTATCTTAGCTCTGTCTTTAACTGGGTAGAACTCTTCTTCTCCCGAGCCTATCTTGAGTCATTGACCTTGTCACCAGCTCACTGAATGACTAGTCTGAAACCCAGAAGAAAGAAAACAGGTGAGTACCCATCAGGAAAAAAAAATGTTGAGTATTTATAGCCTTTCACTATATTTATATAATTTCCACATTCCAACTACTATAAATAAGCTGTGTTCACACCTCGGTTCACAAACTATTCCTCTCTGTACTTACGAGGAACTGTTTGGAGTTAGCTACATGAAATCACATGTCAACTACTTGTCCATTGATTCAGCACTATAAGTTTTCAGAGCAGGAATTGTGTTTTCTACTTCTGTTCCTCTAGCATTCTCCACACAGTCTGTGTTTATAGTAAGCATGCAAAAGAGGCTCATGGAAAGAACAGAATATTGATGGTTCAGGTACTAACACAGTGTCCTTCAGGAGTTCAGTAAAATTATAAAAACAGTGCTTACACTAAGGACTTAGGGTAAATGCTAGGAGTTTAAGGATATCAGATTTCTGATAGCATCTCTTACCATGACCCCTGGAAACACCTATTGATACCTTGGCAATGTGTTAATGTCTATTTCTAAGTAGGTAGCCTATTATAGGAATTCCTTTTCAGAGTACAGGCAGTCAGGTACAATTGAGGCTCTTAATGACATTTGTGACTCTATTTCCTTGAATGAGCAAAATGGTCTTGTTAAAACATCCACAAATCCCCTGGGTTCACTTATAAAACTAGAGATCTATTCGCATACCTGTTTCCTCACCTCCACTGACATGCTCACCCCATTATGAGCTCCTTGAAGATAGGAATCAAATATTATTCATCTTGATTTCCCCAGGACTTAGCACAGTTCCTGAAACAGAATACATGGAGTTCAAACCTGAATTCAACCTACATGATGCCAAACCCTGGGATCTTCTATTTATCCAATAAATATCTTTTGAGAATCTGCCATATATATGGCTATATGCTTCCTGCTAAGGACACAGAGGTGTCAGAAAAGAAGAGGCAATCAGATGACCACCACAGTGACCATCACAATGCCCCAGGTATGTAAATAAAACCCTGGTTAATCTAAGAGATTAGAAAATAGCCTAAAGATAATACAGAAACAAAATTCAAACTTAGATTCCATTTGGCTGAGAAATTCAAAGTGTCATACTCCTCAACAAAATGTCCAGAATAAACAGTTCACCTTTCTGATATCTTTAAATGGTATGAATTCTTTGATGGCATTGAGAACATAGGCTCCATCCCTTTCTCTTACCTGGAGCATTTAGAGATGCAGCATCTGTGAATAGCTGTGGTTGTGAACTGATCTGTGGGACTCTGGGAAGGTTCTCCTGATTCACTGACTGTGTGATTAATTGGAGAAGATCCCCTCAGGTTGTACTGCTATCCTTTAGGCTGACTTCCCCAGCAAATGAGTCATGTTTGAATAAGTGGCTTGAATTCCCTTTGATACCAAGAATCCTCAGAAACATGGGAAATGGTCTATTTGTGACCCAGAAAGGGGAAAATTCTCTAAGTGAAAGGCAATACTCAGGATCAGGTTGGTTTTAATCCACCACGTTGGGGAAAAAAAAAAAGTAAAGTGATTAAAGCCGTATATGCTCCCTGGGACACTAGTCACTCCTGTGACCACCCTTTCCTCTTCATCTACATATTCATCAATGTTTTTGCCTGTCCTCCTTTTTAATGCTCTTAACAGCTAAGAGCTTATATCCAGGGGCTCTGAAAGTTCCAACATAGGCTTTGATACATATGTGTTAGATTACTTTGAACCCCAGTTTAGGCATCTGAAAAATGCCAATATACTGGTTACCTAGGGCTGCCATAACACAGTGCAACAAACTGAGTACATCGTTCAACAACAGTATTCACCATTTCTAGAGACCAGAAATCCTCCATTGTAGTTAGGGTCTGTAGGGTGGTTGCCTTCCAAGGGTGCATGCTTTCCTCCTAACTTATGATGATCCCAGCAACCAGGGGCTCATGGATTGTGTCTTCTTCACATTGTCTTCCTTCTGCGTACATCCATCTCTAAGCTTCCCACTTTTATACACCTGTCATTTTGGATTAAAGACCACTCTAATAACACAATTTTAACTTGATTACTTCTGCAAAGATCCTATTTCTGAATAAGGTCACATTTGAGGTGCTGGAGGTTAGAAATTCAACTTCTGAGTAACAAGACTCAACCCATAACAGTCAACTTCATATTATTGTCTTAAGGATTAAACATTCCAAAGTGTGTAAAATGGCAAGAGCCTTCAAGGTGCTAAGAAAAGGCTGAACCCTCATTTCTTTCCTGTTCCTTTCCAGCTTTGATTTTCAGCCGTACCTTAAAACTTTCCCCCCTAACTATCAGTAAGTTCTTACCCATAATGTATTATTATTTGTTCAACACTAGTCTTCACAAGAAAATCAGGGTCTGACATAGAGTTGGGTATTTATTGGGTGCTGAATAAACATTTCATAAACAAAGAATTCCACTTTTTATTTAAGTACCCTGCTACCTGTATCTTTGAAGAACATGTTTATCATTAGAATGAGTGAGAATGTAATACTGCAATATTTATGAATTAAAAACACTTCAGTTTTAAATGTGTGGACTTGGAGATTTCAAACACTCTGGTGTTTAGATATACAACCTGTTAAAAGGTAGACACATTATTTTCATTATTCTGAGAGAATAAAATGAGACCATTTATGTAGGAATTTTAACACTTAGTAGGCCCTTAGAAAGTTGGATTTTTATATATGATTCCGATTACTGAATCCTGGCCCTCCACAAGCCACGGGTCAAATGGCTTCCCTTACACTATAGTTGAAAGGACTGAGATCGATACTGCAGAGGACACTGTGCAGACACTGAGGATGGAGGTATCTCTCTGGACCTGGGAACATCTCCAAAAGTTAGAGACTTCATCAAGCCAACATAAGGAGGAAGAGAGCCTCAAGAAAGCATTAACAGCATATGCAAGAGCAGAAGGACAGGCAGATACTAAGTGCCCCTAACAGGGTTAGCTCACCACTGCTGGGGCAGAAAGTTCCAATTCTGTAAGTATGCACCACCAGTTGCAGAGTTAAGCAGCCCTGGTCAGTCAGAGAGCTGCACTGACCTCTAAGGAAGTTAGTATTTCTTCTCACTCCAGTCAGATTGGCAAAGATGAAGAATATAAACAATAACAGATGCTGGAGGGGTTGTGGGGAGATAGGAACACTAGCACACTATTGGAACACTAGCACACTGTTGGTAGAATTGCAGACTCATACAGCTACTCTGAAAAGCAGTGTGGATACTCCTCAAAAAATTAGGGATGGATCCACCATACGACTCAGCTATCCTTTTTCTGGGTATTTTCTCAGAAGAACTAGAATCAGCATGTTATAGTGACCGCAAAATCAATGTTCATAGCAGCTCAATTTACAATAGCTAAATTATGAAATCAACCCAGACACCTGTCACTTGGTAAATGGATCCAAAGCCATGAGATGATAGATAGATAGAACACACACACACACACACACAATGGAGTTCTACTCAGCTATTAGAAACAACGATATGAATAGCATTCGAAAGTAAACAGATGATAATGGAAGAAGCTGAGTGAAATTAGACAAACCCAGAGACTCAAGAGGCAAATGTTTTCCCTCATTTTTGAAGGCTAGAACAAAACCCAGGCTTGGGTGAAAGGTCAAGCTCATATACAAGACTCACCAAAGTCAAAGCAACACAAAATCTAGGGGTACCTCAGATATGTGGGCATGGGGAAGAAGAGGGAGGAAGAGATGGAAGATAGGAAGGGATCTAAGGGGAGAATCAATAATGTACTCCCCTGAGAAACCAAAAGTACTTACGCAATCATTTAATTTGGGACAATGCACAATCTTATATCTGTTATGGGGGTAAATATAGAAGTCAAGAGACTGGGGTGTGGGTGATATGGGGGTGATTCTGTATTAGGATTAGGGGCATATCATATTGTTACTACATATACACTTATGATTGGACAGCACAACTCCTCAGTAAATTAGGGGGGCAAAAAAAGAAGGTAGTATTTAAAATGTTAGAGGAAATTATCAAAGAAATAATAGTAGAAAATAGCTTCATTCACTCATTCACTCAAGCATTCATTCAAACATATCTGTTTGTTATAGTAAGTGATTATTAATTTCAGAGTGAAAAACTACGGAAAACACATAAATTATAAATCATATAAATATTATTTATAATCATATTTATGGTATGAGTTTTCAGTTATTTCAGCTGAATTATTCCTAACTCTCCAGGATTCAGGTCTAACCTTTGTAAAATTTCAGCACTGGACAAGATTGTTGAGGTTTCTTCCTGGGAAAGCTTTATAAATTAAGGAATAAAAATGATAAGTATGTTTAACATTGGAGGATTTATCTTAAAGTAAGAGGTGTGAAGCCAGAGACTGTTGTTCCATATCATGTTTCAGTACTAATCATTTACCACTAATTATCTTTCACCAAATGACTTAACTTTTCCAAACTTTAGTAACCTCTTCTCTAAACAGGATTATCAATATCTACCTTAAGAGGATGTCATAACTATTCAATATAAAAATACTGCGACCTTTGAACAACAAAACATACCATGTACAAGTACTTAATACATTGGAATTCCAAATATGCACCATTTATGTATACAGGTATTCATGTATTGGGTACACTGTATACATACAATCAGTCACATACATATGAACATTCATATATATAAATATATGAATGTGTTATCCTATTAATATTTTTTAAAAAAACAATGCACATCTTAGTAATTGTACCTTCTAGGATTTCTAATATGTACCAAGAGGCCAAAAGCACCTTCAGAGTATAATTTGTCTTCTTCAAAGGCTACCTTTGGTGTATCTTGCTATATATAAATGAATGACTTATAATAATTTATAAATGTCTGATTACTCAACAAACACATTGCAAATATCCCACAGTTGAGAATTGGATTTGCTAGATGTATGCTTAAATTGATATTTTAATATAATTTAATGTAAATGCTAATCTAATAAATATTAATCCAAGTCAAACATTAACTAATTTATGCCACTTGACTTGCTAGAAAGAAGCAAAGACTTGTGATTGCTTAGTTCATATGAAATATTTATGTATTTTGCTACCTGGAGAAATTAAAATATTCTGTGTTCCTGAAGATGTGCTAATAGCATTGTGTGTGTTGAACAGACTAGGAAAAAGAGATATAATCTCTCTTGTGCCCCTTGGCCACCTGGTCTCAGATCTCCCATTAGCCAATATGAGACCTGATCTCAAATAATATCTGCACCTCCTTGATATCTGCTCCTGATAGGAGGTTGTCCCATTTCAGGAAGTCAGAAGAGCCAGTCCTTTCTTAAAATCTTAACATACCAAGAAGAAAACAAAGAGAACTCCTATACCTGCGATCAATAAAATAGATTTTATTTTACAGCATACTTGCACGCATATCTATCACAAGAATGAATGATGTCCTGCAACAAAATCTCTTCATCAGACAACATTCAAAATTTGGGACAAGACACTATAACAAACATATAAGATTTAAAAATACAATAATGTAGTCAAACTGGTACCATATGCCAGTGATGTCCAAGGTAATGGAATGCACAGTGGAGGAATGGCTGCTATGCTGAAGCCTTAAACTGTGAGTGTAAGGAGTGCAATCTAATGACCTGAGGTTCAGCAGAAGGTGGAAATGCACTAGGAACGTGACTGGTTATTAGGCTCTAGTACAGTGATGGCTCTAGAACCAAAGCTCCAGATTGAGGAGACATTCCCCAATGGGAGAATTCCTTCCAGTAGAGGAGCATGGTACAGAAATTTGCCTCATCGATAAGCTTTTTCATATAACTCAATGAAATGACAGATGAGGTGCAAGAAAAGTAAAAGGGGTTTATTTGAAGGTTGTAAGGGAAAGAAAGAACAGAGTCACTAAGGAAAATATCGAAAAAGAGAAGAGGGAATTCTCTAGGAGATATTTTGACATGTTGCTGCACCATGGAATAAAACCCTCAAAATCTGTAAAACTTAACGATGCTTCTTTTTGTAGTCATTAGCACTCATAACTGGTATGTAGCCTCATTTTTCCAGGCACAAGGAAGACTGAATTTCCTGACTTCTGTGTCTTAGTTTTCCTAAGACTGCTATAACAAATTGGCACAAACCAGAGAGCTAACAATGGAAGGTTTTAGTTTCACAGTTCTGGTGTCTGCAGACTATGCTCTCTCTCAAACCTTTAAAGAGCCCCTTCCTGCTTCTTCCAAGCTGCTGGGAGGGCTACTGGCATTGGAGTGCCTTTCCAGGCCCTGGAATGTGAGGAATCCTTGGCATGCTGCTGTAGCACCTGCCTGTGGGCCTCCAACCTCACAGGGCCTCTTCCCTTAGCATCTGGGCCTGTGTTTTCCCTGCTTCTAAGAACCCCATTCATCCTGGATTAGGGCCCACTGTCATGGAGTATGACCTCATCATAACTTGATTGCATCTCAAAGACCCATTCCAAACAAGATTAAATTCACAGGCACTGAAGGTTAGGAAAACAACACATCTTTCTAGGGGATGAAATTCAATTCACAACAAGCTAGATAAATATTTCTGGTTGATAAAAGGTAAGCATAAACAACATGTATCTTTGCTAGTCTGTGGTACCTAATAATTGCTGTAAGACCAGTTACAGTCTTCCTCTCTGCATGTTTCCTTCCAGTGCTCTGGGTGGTGGCTGCTTTGTCAGCCTAGGATCTGTAGTGGACACAACATGCAGCCAATTGCTAAAAGTATGCAGCATGAATGAATAATATGCTTTCAATGGCTTAAGTTATTGCAATGTGGAAACTATTTGTTACTACAGCACAACTTAGCCTACTCTCACTGACATACTTCTAGTGTTCAAGTCTTGGCTCCAGGAGGGAATGAAGTGAGAGCAAATCTGACAAAAGAAGCTCAGAGACACTTCAGTCAATCTAATTAGAAGACACTGAAATTTTAAAAGGGGAAATTTTAAAAGTCTCTGGGGAAATTTCAGGTGAAACCTCTCAGTAGAATAAATGATGGAGTCAGTTCAGTGTGAGATTTAGTTTCTGGGTTTTTAAAACTCCCTTATATTGAGTTCACACAGTGATCTAGGCTCAATGAATCTTCACAACAGCCCTATAAAGCAAATGCTTTTTATAGGTACAACTCTTCCCACCTTGATCATGATAGACACAGCCCCCACATCAGAGCAACTTATCAAGAGTAGACATATGTCCAGGAAATTCCAAAAGTAGGAAGACTCTGAAAGAGCTAAGAAGGGGACAGGAAGAACCACAGTACAGCAGAGATGGAAAGTAATCCTAGCTGGGATGGTGACAGGGAATCTGGGACACTGTCCAAAAGAGACTTGATGTGTGAAGAAGCTTTAAGCATAAATAGGACTTTCCCAAATGGTGGGAAAAGGTGGCAAAGGAATTCAAGAAGGAAGTGATGGCAGAGCAAAAACATGGTAGTGAGAAAACACAGAGAATATACTAGAATCAAGGAATATCTGGGTGTTATTGGCTATTATTATAAACTTTTATCAGATATCAAGATACCTTAAAGAAGATCAATTGACAGTGGAGACACTAATTAAGTTTGTAACCATTAAGAAACATATTGGGGGGCTGGAGTGATGGCTCAGCAGTTGGAGCGCTTGCCTGACATGTGCAAGGACTTGGGTTTGAACCCCAGCACCATGTACACAACTAGGTATCAGAGAAACAAAAGACAGATGAATAAATAAAACTGATTCTCTCTCTCCCTCACTCTCCTATCTTAAATAAAAAAAGAAAGAAAGAAATATATTGGGTAGTTCCATGAGAGATAGACTATGCATTAGCCAACTTTACTTATGATAATTGCCTTATAAAAGGAAAACTTGCTTTGGCTCAGTATTTAGAGGTTCTAGCTCACCAGAGAGTGGCCCTGTTGTTTTGGTCCTATGGTAGCACATCATGACAGAACCATATAGCAGAACAAAGCCACCCACCCCATAGCCAAAAACTGAAAGAGACCAGGTTCCCTTTTAGGGCACATTCCTATTGACCCCAAGACCTCCCACTAGTCCCCTCCTACCTTGAAGTTTCCACCACCCCCTATTACTACCAAGCTGGGGACCAAGTTTTACCACATGGACCTTTGAGGGAAACTTAAGATCCAAACTACAGCAACTGGGATGCATAATTCAGCTAGAATTTATCATAGATCATAGACTCATGGAGGAATTTTGAAAGTATGACCCTATAAAGTCAGAATATCTACCAAATCTACAAAGAATAATATCTAGTATACTGAGACTCTGGCTACATGGCTTTGGATGCTGTCTATGGTAGCAGCCTCTAAATTACCCCCAATGACCCATTTCTCCTAGAATTCATTCCTTTATCCTCTTCTTCCAACAAGTATAATGTAGTTAAAGTAATGAGATATCACTGTTGAAATTAGGTCACAAAAAGACTGTGACTCCATCCTAGGTGTCTCTCCCTGCCCCCACCTCCCTCAGGTGTGCACCCACATACCACACCTGACATTATCCTTGCTTTCTATTTCACTCTCTCTCAGATCACTCTAACTGGGTAAAACAGTCATGAGGAGAGACCCACATGCTCAAGGGCCCAGATCTACTAAAAACTGAGTGGGTGAACTTGGATGTGAATCCCCTGCCCCACACAGCCATGCTTTTGGATGAAACTACAGCCTCAGAACACAGCTTGAAAGAAACCAAGGAGAGATCTTGAACCAAAAAGTACCAGCTAAGCAGTACCCAGATTTCTAAATGGTGTGACAATTAAGCTTTGGCTGTATTACACTGCTAGACTTAGGGATAACTTCTTATGTATCCATGCAAAAGTAATGTACCCGACATTCCATATTAACCAGGTGCCGTTAGTCAGATTACATAAGCTTTCTGGGCTTCGACTTCCTCATCTAAAAAATACACTTAATGATAATCTCTACCTCATAAGGCTATTGTGAATTATAAATGAGAAGATACATTTAAACCACTAGAACAATACTGAGAACACAGTCTTCAATTTATGTTAACTATTGTTTTTATTAAAAATCTAACAGCAATCAGCAGAAGAAAGGGACCATGGGATGGGAGCAGGGAGTGGGAAATGCTTGGGTAGGATATTGGCCAAATTATATTGCTATATTATGTGCAAAAAAGATAATCTAGGGGCTGGAGCAGTGGCTCGGCAGTTACGGCACTTGCCCGGCATGCATGAGTACACAGTTCAAACCCCAGCACCATGTACACAACTAAGTGTCAGAGCAATGAAAGCCATGTGAAAAACTCAATAAAAAATGATTCTGTATCTCTCTCTCTCTCTCTCTCTCTGTCCTCACTTTAAGGGAAAAAAAAGATAATCTAACGGTAGACATCAACATGTGGTGATAAGCTCAAAACTAAGAAACAGCATGCTCATGTAAAAGAAAACCATACTCAAAATGCCTTAATGAATAAGGCAGATAGAGATGGGAGCTTGAGGACAGTTATGAAAGTCTCCAGGTGCACTCATCGGCAATTTTCCAGGGTCTTCCCTCTCTCATCTTTCAGCTTGTTCCTTAGGTTGGCTTTCAACGTGATTGCCAATAACCATGGCAATTTCAGACTGTGTGTATTCATAACACAAATCCAAAAGAAGACAGAGCTAATCTTCCACGCAATCAGTGAATTGAGGATTTCACCATAAGTGTGCAAAATTAGCTCATATAACCAAACATGAATCTAGACACATGGAACATGGGAAATCCCATCATTATCTGAGTTAAACATCCTTCCTTCAACCAATCATGATGTGAAGATGTTAATGGTGTGGCACTAGTCCATGAACGTTCATTTTTGGAGATGTGAATGTGGTTAACCCATTATACCACATGATTATTTCTAGTGGAGGAAAGACAGAAGGCCAGGAAGGCAATATTAGTTGCAACTACAAAAGGCTATTACTACAGTCTGAATACAATCCCAGAGGACCTAAACTACAGAAATCATTTAGCAATGAATATGATTTGTGGAAATCAAAAGAATCAATATGCATAATGTTGTTGGGAAGGTTACAGAAACACAATAGGATTTATTGCCAAGTGGTTGAGGGATCTGAGGGAAAAGGGGAAGCTGAAGAGTTTTGAGACTAGGTCAGTGAAAAGGAATTGCATTTATAGGGCTAAAAAGCTCCAGAACACCCAAATTAAGGACAGATTAAGGGTAAAGTCAGCAAGATGGAATAAGAGTTCTCTGGCTTCATTCACTCATACATAAACGGAAACCCAACCAGTAGCTATCCACGTGCAAGAATACCATTATAAATACCCCACAACTTGGGAGTGAGACTGGTATACCCCCTTGGACCACAAAAGCAGGAAAGTCCATGATTAAACATTAAGAAGAATGGTGGATAAAAATCATCTGATATCTCAGAAAAATGGAGAAAAAAAATTTTGACGGAATTCAACAACCTTTCACAACAAAATTCTCAACAGAGTAAGTATAAATGAAATTTATCTCAACACAATAAAGGCTATATACAGCAAACCCATAGCCTACATCATTCTCAAAGCTGAAAAGTTGAAATCTTTTCCTTTGAGATCAAAGACAAGACAAAAATGGCTATCATCATTACTTCTTACTCAGTAGAATACTGGCAGTCCTGGCCAGCACAGGACAAAAGAAATAAACAAAAACATCCTAATAGGAAAGGAAGAAGTAAAATTATTTTTATTGCCAATGACATGATATTATAAATTCACCAAAGAGCTATTAAAACCAATAACAAAATCACTAATGTTGCACAATACTGAATCGCCATGCAGAAAATCAGCAGCGATTTTGTATACAAATGACATACTACCTAAAAATATATTAAGAAATAATCCTGTTTCGGATAGCAATGAAAACATTAGCATTTGTTTATAAAATTAACCAAGGATATAAAAGACCTGTAAACTGAAAACTACTAAAAAGTGATGAAAAAAATAAAGAACACACACACAAAAAATTGAAAAGATATGTGACATTTATGGACAGGAAGAAATAATGTTGTAAAAAAAAAAAGTCCACACAATCAAAGAAATCTACAGATTCAATGCAATCTTTATCCAAATTCACATGATACTTTTCACAGAAATAGAAAAAAAATCTTCAAATATATGTAGGATATAAAAGACCCCAAATAGCCAGAACAAAAAGTTAAGGAGGAAAGAAACTTGAAACATCACATTTCCTCGTTTCAAAACTTATTATAAAGAAATTGTAATCAAAATAACATATTACTGGAATAAAAACAGACATGATGACCAATAGAATGACGCAGAAAACACAAAAACAAACCCATGAATTTGCACTTGGTTGATGTTTGACCAAAGTGCCAAGGATACACAAAGAAGAAAGGTCAGTCTTTTCAATAAATGACAGTGGGGAAACTGGATGTCCACATCAGAAGAATGAAATTCAGCCCTTATCTTACATCACATAAATATCCACTCAAGATTCATTAAAGACTTAAATATTAGACCTGAAACTATTAAACCACTAGGAGAAAACACAGGGGAACCCTCCATAATATGGGCCTGGGAAATGATTCTTTGGAATTATTCTAAGAAATAGACATTAAACACAGCAATAAACAAATGAGAGAGTATAAAACTTGAAACTTTGGCACAGCAGAAGTAAAAAGATAATCAATATAACGGGATAAAATATTTGCAAATCATACATTTGATAAGGGTTAGTATATAAAGTTCACAACTCAAAAAGTAAGAAAACAGCCCAATTGAAAAACGGGCAAAGTACTCAAACAGACATTTCTATAAAGAAGACATACAAATGATCAATAGGTAAAAGAAGAAATGCTCAGCATCACTAATCATTATGGAAATGCAAATTGAAACAACAATGAGGTATCACCTCCACCTGTTAGAATGCCTTTTATCAAAAAGATGAGAGATGAGTGTTGGAGAGGACGCAGAAAAAAAGGGAACTCTGATAAGTGGAGAGAATGTGAATTAGTACAGAGAACAGCATGGAATTTCCTCAAGAAATTAAAAATAGAAAAACTGTCCATTAATCCTCCATCTGGGTGCATAGCCAAGGAACTGAAATGAACCTGTTAAAGGGATCTGCCTTCCTGTGTTCACTGAAACATGGCTCATGATTGCCGGTATGGAATTCATTTGGAGGGTCCATCATGTCTATTGATGTCTGTCAGTGGATGACTGTATAAAGAAAATATGGTAAATGAGAGTGTATGATTTATTTCAAAATAACTGAGAAAGTAAATTTCAAAGGTCTCAAATAAAAATGATAGATAATACAGATAGTAAATATCCTAGGTTGATTTAATCATGCCACATCACATACATATATCAAAATATCACTTTGTACCCCATAAATATATATAATTATGATTCATCAATCAAAAATAATATGAATCATAATTTTTAAAATAAAATTAACATAAAAGTGCCAGACCTCGGGTCATCATTTCCCCATTTTGGGCTAGACTGAGTTGCTATTAATTATTAGTACTTGACAGTCTTTTAAGTCTTAAGATTTTGTCCTCCTGTTCTCTCTGTATTGGACGCTTTTTCATAGTGCTTTGAACTGTTGATTCTTTTCGTGACCACTCTAACTAAAGTAAATCATCCCTAAGTCATCTACAACAATTAGGAATTAAAATGAGGAAATATATTTTTTTCTGAATCATTTTCTACCTTCAGTGTTAAAATCAAAGTTCTGTTAAAGCAGAGCAATTTATGTTTCTTTCACTGCATGTTGGGCAGGGTCGCCAAAATGTTTTTGAATGAGTGGATGAACCAGTGGTCTCATGAGGGTCCCAACAATCAGTGAGATAAACTCTAGTCCCCTTACTTCCAGAGGTTCCATTACACAGGGAGCAAAAGAACCATAAGAACTGCAGGATATAAACTTAAGAACCAACTATACAGTGAATTCAGTTCCACTCAGAAATATTTCTGTTCAACAAATTCCCACCAAACTTTTCCCTGCTAAAATAAATAAAACAGCAAAAGTCTATGAATAGATTTTCTAGTATCTGAAACCACAGTCCTGAGCAATCTAGAGCCTCCTGTATTTTCACTTCCTTTTGAGAGCACTTTCTCTTCAACTTCTGTTTTGTTTCCTTCTGAATTCTGATCCTATTTTGATCCCAAGTACAGTCTCCATCTGACAGGGAAGATGTGTAAGGGCAGTGTTCTCACGCTGGCCTCTGGATGAAGAACAGATTCCTGTGCACAGTGACAGCAAATTGTCTTTATTGTACCTATTGTTCTGCTCTAAGGTGGGATTTAAAAAACTAGTTGTCTCTGAGGAGTTTCCACCTGTCAATGACATATACAAGAAGTTCAAGGTCAGTCTAGGTGAGATTCAAAAGGCTTGGATTGTTTCACACACACACACACACACACACACAAATCGTCTTCTGAAATCAACATGAATATCCACATGTGATAGAAGGAACACTGTCACTCAGATTTACACCACTGCCCACATTTACACAGGCCTCTGAAATCCCATTCTCAATGCTGGTTCTGATTCCAAAGTGTACATTATCCCTGAATCCATGCAGTGTGGAGATAACATACACAATTACTCATTTTTTCCTTCACTTACCTCATCTGAAAAAGATGTAAAAGTTCTACCAACTTCAGATACAATTATGGATACTTGATCCTCACACTTGCCAGATTAGAAAAATACATGAGATTCTGTTCTTGCACTAAATTGCACTAACAAAGACTATGTTGTCCAAAAGGGTTGTTCTTTTGAAATTATATCAGAGCAGCCAGAGAACCAAACTCCAACCTGCCACTACCTGCACAACCTCCTATCATTCTATTTTGTTGGAGTGGAAAACTGGTCACCTTGCTCAAAGCACCATTCCCCAAAGGAGAACAAACCCGCAAAGGGAGCCCAGGCTGACTGGTAATCCATTTTACCAGCATATTCAGCTACTTGTTCCCCAGGACAGCACTATGTGGAGGTGGCCATTTTCGGAAGACATTCACACATCACACAGTTGGAAGAAAACCAACCATCAACTTACTATATTCCTTCCCATCCTTCAGGAGAATTTTATTTAAGGAGCCTCATTGCCTTTTCCTGCACCCAGACCTTAGCATTCCCAACTAGCTTCACTCCAATCATTCTCTCTTCATTAGAGTCTCAGGCAAAAAGGATATGCCAATTGCCCCTTTCCTTTTAAAAAGCAATGGAACCTTCGTGAAAATTCATTCACTGCATTTTCTGCAGAGATTAATGTTGCATACCATTGATCCGGAGAGTCACACTCTTGATAAAGTTCTAAAAGTTTATTGTATATTACCTCAGTATAATGGCTGTGTTGCTCTCACTCTATATTTGCATATGTATGAGTCCCATTCAAATGAGACTTCACAGGAAAGTCAGCTACTTTCAATTGCCAAAAGCAAAAAGCAAACCTCTACTTAGGTGCAGATGAATAAGAATTTAAATGATATTTGTGAAACATTTGTTCAGTTTCAGACATCTGAATATATTAACCTGGACTCTGCCTTTCAGAACTCAGAGTTCAGTAAACAGGTAAATAATTACACTTCATTATAAGAAAGCATACTAAATGTTGTAACAAAATAGCACATGAAATACAATAGGAATAAGCAAGAGAAAGCAAAAACTTTACATATGGGGTGGAGAGTAGATGCAGTGAACAGTGACTTGGTCATCAAGCAGAGAAAGGAAAACCAACATCCACCATGTACAAAGCCAGGATGTGTTTGTTCATGGTCTGTTGCATGAAGCAATCAGTCCCCAGTTATTCAATAAAGCACTAACCTGGGCATTGCTGTGAAACTTTATTGTAGATGTGCGTTGAGTCCTTAATCAGTTGACTGTAAGTAAGGGAGACCAGTCTAGAGAATCTGGCACAATTCAATTGGTTGAATGAAAGTCACTACTCAGATTTCCTTGACAGAAGGAAAAGCCCACTTGTGGACAGAAGCTCCAGCCTGTGTCTAAAAGTTCCATCTTCTCTTTCTGATGACCACTGGATTGTGGACTTGCTTACTCAACTCCTATCATCATATAAACCAACTCATTGCAACAAATCCCTGAATATTTTCTTTTGGCCCTGCTTCTCTGTCTGAACTCTGAGTTCAATGTTGACACCTAGAAGCGGAAGCTGGTGTATCAAATACTTAAAAACATGGAAATGACTGAACTCAGGTAATGGGTAGAAGCTCTAGCAATTTCAAGGAGAATGATATAAAAGACAATATTGCCTTGAGTGGACTGTTAGTAGATATATGGATGTCAAAGACCCTGCTGGGGAGAATTCATAAGGAAATGAATAGCACTGTAGAAAAACAATTGCTCAAGAGATCAGAGAGCTAATTAAGCACTAAACAAGCCACTGCAAAGCAGAGCAGAGGTATTTTGTTTGTTTTTTCCAATTCCAAGATGTAAAGGGTTCCAAAATTGAAGCTCAGGATCAGCATTAAGGAAAGTCTCTCTGGCTCAGAGTAGAGGCCAAGGAGAGAAACATCTAGCAGTAGGAGAAAATAAAAATTCAGATATATCCATGCAATCATTGGGACCTAACCTTGAATGGCCTCCATTCTTGACTGGATTACAGCTTTCCTGATCTTAGATGCTTACCACAAAGAAGAAAAAATCTCCATGAAAGAAGGGATCATCAGCCAGAGCCTGTTTTATGTTTAACGTAAAATGCTAGGCAGCTGGAGCAGTGATTCAGGGGTTAAAGCACTTGCCGGGCATGCACAAGGAGGAAGATTCAAACCCCAGCACCACATGCACAACTAAGTGTCGGAGAAACAAAAACCAGCTGAAAAAAATAAATAAAATTGATTTTCCCTTCCTCTCCCCCTCTCTGTCTCTTTCCCTTTCTCTGTCTTCAGAAAACAAATGCCAGGGTTTCAGTATAAAAATACCAAGTGTAGCAAAAAACAAACAAACAAAAAAAGAAACAAGAAGAACAGAAGTAAATGGAAAAAAGACCTATATTAATTTTTAATATAGCAAATTACCACATATTAGAAAACTTATTACCACTCACTTATTATCCCATAGCTTCTGAAGATTAGAAGGGCCATGCTCCAGTATAATTGGATTCTCTACATAGGATCACACAGACTGAAATTTGTGAATCTGCATTTTTTTTAAAGAACAGAATGAGAGAAAGTCAATTTTATTTCTTCATCTAGTTTTTGTTTTTCTTACACTTAGTTGTGTATGTGATGCTGGGGATCAAACCCAAGTCTTCATGCAAGACAGGCAAGCACTCTACCACTGAGTCACCTCTCCAGCCCCTATGAGTCTGCATTTTTATCTGAAGCTTGGGTCCTCTTCCAAGTCCATTCAAGTTGCTGGAGAAATCTAGTTGCTTGTAGTTGCACATTTCAGAGCCCCATTTTCTAGCTGACTGCTTAGTGGTCACCCTTAGGTCCTCACCATGTCACCCCCTCACAAATTGGCAGCTTACTTCTTCAGAGCCAGCAAGAGAATCAATCTCTCTTTAGTCTGCTGTGAAGGAATTTTAGCACAGAAGCAACAATCTCATGACCATTGTTAAATAACATAACCTAATCATTGGGTCAGAGCCCATGATACTCCCAGGTAGCACTCACATTGAGTGGAGTCTGTCTGGTTTATATACAGAATATACAGTGGATGTGGGAGTGGAGAAGAGATCTTGGAAGACCATCTTACAATTCTGCAGACCAGCTGATCCATATATTGGTTTTATCTATAATTGATGTGTAAAATAAAATTTATAACAAATTAAACAATTTCATCCAAGAAATTAAATAAAAATTCAAATTGAAATATTATAACTAAAAAATGCAATATGTGAAATTAAGAATCTAATAGGTAAGTTTATCAACAAGTTTGATGCAGCAAAAGAAAGAATTAGTCTAATGGAATATAGATCAGTAGAAAATATATAGACAGAAACAAGTATGAAAAATAAAGATAGAAGGTAAGATATAGATTTTTTTCAAATACACATGTAACTGAAGTTCTAGAAGAAAATTAAAGAGATAATGAAACAATAAGTATTTGAAGAGAAGAAATACGCTGAGCAACCCAGCAAGATAAATATGAAGGAAATCAAAGCCAAGCATACTCAAGTGGCAGCAAACCAAAAGGAGAAAAATTAGGACAGGGAAAAATGTATTAATTTTAAAGGAGAAACAAGAAAAGTACTAAGCCAAAGAACAATGGAAGAACGTCTTTAAATGTCTGAGAGAAGAAAAACTAAGCACAAATATGAAACTTCATGACCAGGGACAAACCCTTCAAAGTGAAGGTAAGATATAGATACTTCCAGACAGAAAAAAAACAAGATATGCATATCTGGTAGATCTGTATAAAAAGGAAACTTCAGGGAAATTTTCAGTAAGATGAAAAATGATCCCACGTGGAGATACAGAAGTGGAAGCAGAAATGAAGAATTATAAAAATGATAAAAATGTTGAGAAACGAATACAGACTATACAGAAAATGTAGGCTTTATGGGTTAAAACTATACGTAAAATTGGGTGCCATTACTTGTGGCTGCAACCCTAGCAACTCTAGAGGCTGAGGCAGGAGGATTGCAAGTCGAAGGCCAACTAGAGCAACTTAGTTAGGCCCTGTCTCAAAATAAAAAATTAAAAGGACTGGTGATGTAGCTCAACAGCAAAGTGCCTCTAGGTTCAATCCCCAGTACCCAAATGCATCCATGTGTGTGTGTATGTATGTATATATTTGAAATTAAAATTACATGTATTTACATATGTGTAATTGTATAAGCATATATTTGAAATATATGTATAATCTCTCATATATGTATATATTTGAAATACATATATGTATACATATATATGTATATATCTGAAATTAAAATTATATCTATTTATGTATATGTAAATGTATATGTATATATTTGAAATTAAAATTTTTTTGTCATGCTTCAGATTGAACCTAGGATCTCATGCATGCTACATAACCACTCTATCACTGGGATACACCCCAGCCCAAGTCCCCTAAGAAAAATATCTTAAAAAACAACAGAGGGAAAATGAATTTGAAGGATTTAAAGGTCCAGCATTGTTGGGAAGCTGGCACAAATTCCAGTTTGTGTTAAATTTTGTAAATTTAGAATCAATCTTGTATTGTCTAGGGTAACCAAGTGAAGTATATTAAAAGATTATATGACCAAAATTCTAATAAAGAAAAAAATGGGATTTGGAAACACTTGCATATTTTAAATTAAAACAAGAAAGAAAAATAATTATACACTAAAAGTCAAACAGAAAATAAATGTAACATTAGATATTTTAGCATAAATTTGTCAGTAATTATATTTAAAGCTGATGGACTAAATATCCAATTAAAAGACACACTGACAGACTAGAAAAATCGATGTTGCTTACATGTTCTCCAGTAAAAGGATATGAAAAAGTTGAAAGTGAAAGAAATCAAAAAGATGAACTATACCATCCAATATAGATGCTAACACAAGAACTATCATTACAATTAGAGAGGAGTATTTCATGGTGTGCAGGTCAATTCGCCAGATGTAGCACTGAACAATTGCACAACCATACAACCCTAACAGGACATACACATGGCAGGAAAAGCCCGTCCAATCTGAGTTCATTCTTTCTTCCCTGACTCCACCTCCCCAGTCCCTTCATAGCATGACAGAATTCCATAGCTCATGATTCCCCTCCTATGCATTTTGCTCTTTTACCCATTTGAGCTTTCATTGTCATATCTTTCTGTCCCTCACAATTGATATCTGAATGCCCTCCCTTAGTAACCCAGTGGCTCAGCTCAAATATCACCTCCTCCAGGAAGTTTTCTGAGTCCTGTGTTTGAGAATATGTAATTTCTCCCACCTCAAAATTCAGAAACTCCAGCTGAAGCTGTGGCTCAGCAGTTTCGGTGCTTGCCTGGCAATGCGTGAGGACCTGGGTTCGAACCCCAGCACCACGTACACAACGAAGCATTGGAACAACAAAAGCCTCACAAAAAAACTAAATAAAATTAATAATTCTCTCTTCCTCTCTCTCTCTCTCACTGTCCCTCTCTGTCTTAAAAAAAAATTCAGAAATTCGTTCAAGTTTCTTGATGTTTTCAACCCTAAATTCTAATTATTTTTGCACATGAAATAAGTAAGTTCTTTTATTAAGGTAGGGCTTCCATATGCTTCAACTTTGCATAGATTTTGCCTGACAGAACAGGGTCCAAACCATAATGGGAGCTCAATAAATATTAAATAAATGAATGATGAATTTTCCCAGTTACCTTTTTCCCAAAAGGGCCAGCCAACTCTAAAATATGTGTGTGAGAGAGAAGTAGAAATCTGTTTTTGGAGAAAATGAGTCCCATTTCAGACACAGTTCCCCAAGCCAGAAAGCCGTCTATAACTTCTGTAGTGGACCTGTGTCTTGCAAAATGAGCTCCTTGGAAGCTGCAAGGGAATTCCACTGACACACAGAACCCCACCCCGCCAAGACCTTGAGGCGCTGGTCATCTGCCCAGGCTAACAGGCCTCTCTGGCCAGAGCTGACTACTCTCACTGTCTTTTGGCACATCCAAAGAATTAATTAAAACTCTCATACCTCGGCTTCCCTTACCCTTGCTTTTTGACCTTTTTTCTGCCTTAGTAAAACAGCAAGAAGAGGTAAATTGGCTGAGACATTGGAGATGCGTGAGTATGGTTTGGCAGCACAGCTCTGCCAAAATAGCTGGCTGACTTTGATCAGAAGCACTGATGTTGCTTACATAGGGGAAATGATAACACTGCTTATTTTGTAGATTGTGATAAGAAAATTCATGTGAGGCCACCCATTATTCCCTTCCCCACCCTCCCCCAGGATTACGGGGGTCCATCAGACCCATATCTCTCATGTTCAAAAAGTGCATCAGCAAGAAGATGGGAGATGACAAATCCACGTCCATGATCCCCCTTGAAAAGAAGAGAGATTTGTCCTGGCTGCCTGGCATTTCCAGAGCCAGCAGCCATTCTGAGGATTTCATGAGCTCTGGATGAAACTGGATTTCCAATCAATCACCCCATGCCAGGGCATCGCCCAGTCAGACCTGCTGACTTCTGTCCAAAATTGAGCTGAGTTTGCCATCTAGAGGACACCAGCAGACAGGCAGCTGCTCACCAGAGCTTCAGCAGACACACTGGGCACCTGGAACAGAGATGAAACTTCATTCCTTCGCTGGCATTTGGTGAGGATCTGTCGTGACCCAGGCACTGCAGGGACAAGGCACAACCCAGCCTCTGACTTCAGTGAAATCTGGTTTTGGAAGGAGGAGCAGTCCCCCTCTAACAGTCCAGAGTGTATCTGCCCCACTGGTAAAGCTCATAGCTAGGAAGTAGAGTGCCCCAGCAGAGGTCTGCACTCAGGGACTGGATTCTAATTTTCTGGACCCTCAAGCTGAGTGGGACATTGTGCAGCAAAAGCCAGCAGTAAAGCCAGCGAACTAGGACCACACAGCAGAAAGTAGCAGAGCTTGACCAGGAAGTCACTCTCACAATGCCTGTGCTCCTTCTAGGACACCAAGGCATTGACCCATGCCTGAAGCAGCCAGATCACAGTATAGGGAACAGAAAGGGGTGTGTGCAGAGCTTTCTGGACTGAACGTATCGCAAGGGCAGGCTTGCAGAAGCCAGTAGTTAATATCTGCTGAGGCCCTCACTAGCCAACGATGGAATAAGTGAGGAACTTTGGCTGCTGGCCTAGATTCACATATCTCTTCTCACCCTATAAATTTGGTCCATTTGGAGAAAGTTCCTGATTTTCATGGGTGTTCCTTCAGTTGCCGGGAATGTCTGTACATTTGGAATTGTGCTTATAGTCTAAGAATTCCTTAGCTTTTGAGAGGTGGCAACGTGGCTACATACAATTCGGGACATTTAAATTGGAAAGGAAATCTCTTTCCCAGAGGCAGGAATGTTGTCCAGCACGCTAAACATTGCCCCAACGCTGTGCCCTATGTCATAGTGCATTATTACATTCGTGGCCAGTTTTGGCCCCATCTCATAGTAACTGAGCATGTATTCTACACCTACTGCATGCCAGATGTATGCTAAGAAAAGCTCTGAGGCTACAGTAATCAAGAGGCATCCACAGTCACTGCCTTCAAGGGACTTGCAAGTCATCTGATAATAAGGTCAAGATATGATAGATGCATGGAAAGCAGAGGATGGCCTCTCTGCATAGACACCTAGGATTAATCAGCTGCAGAGGGAAACTGGATTTGGGAGATGCTTTCCTGCTCACTCCTTTTATGCCCACAGCATCCTGTGTACCATTTCCTTGCTCTCTGCTCAATGCTCTTTGTCAATGCTCTTTCAATTTTTGTCTTGCTTTTGTTTAACTTTTTTGACACTTAACACTTAACTGTATACCGAGAAGATTTTCAACTCCCTGAGGTCAGGGGAAAATTCTTATTTATCTCAAGATCTCCCATTTCTACTATTGCTTGAGCTTTATAATTAATAAATGAAACAACTGAATTTATTCCATTGGTCTGTCAATCAATTTCAAATGTTGCTAATAGAATCACATCCATACAGTCTTTAATTTGTAATGCATGAAACTCTAGACATAGCTATTAATGAGTAAAGAAAATTTTCGAGTTACATGCTTCCATCCAAGCATACCATTGCAAGTCATTTTTCATTTATTATACAAGCAATCTGTCAGAAATGATGCTGGATACTGTCCAGAGGAGGAGATGAGAATTTATATAAATAACTGTAAGATGCTTGAAGGGTCTCAAAAAGGATCACGCCCATCACTAACAGAAATAATCAACATAATGAAAATAGAAACAACCAGGCTAATCTTTGCTAAATCCTAAAATATGACTATAATTATTGGAAATGGCTCCTTCAATGGAGCCCTCTGTTTCAGGACTGGGGAGTACTCCAACTTGGTTTTAAATGCAGCTAGTTTTAGATTAAAAGCCATGGTACCTTCTAGTTGCCGCATGATCCTAGAGACCTAGATGGAACTCTTTTACATACTCTCTAAGACTTTGGTCAAGCTGCATCTTGGCCCTGACAGTGTTCTGCCACCCCTGAAATGTTAGCCCACCCCAACCCGTGCATGGTGCGTGCTTCCAGTCATGAGTTTTTACAGCTATTCCAAGAGCACACTGCCTGGCATATATTAGGAGATGCGTGTTTGTTGAGGAATTATGTCCCGGATTTCATTGAGACTAGAACCCTGAGATGGGTCACTGGGGCCATACTTTAAATCATTCCTCTCTAGCACATTGGTGCGCACAGCCATGTGCCCGGCACTGAGCAAGGAACTGTCTCAGAATGATATCTTTCACTTATTGCAAAAACATTACATAGGAGATTTTCTTAGCTTCCATTTAGACTTAGGAAAATGATATTTAGGAAGGCTAGTCATTTACCTAGGGAAATCCAAATAAGGCAGTGGAAATTGGATGTTTACTCAGACCTATCTCCTCCTAATCTCACTTTCTTGCCTCTTTACCAGGAATTCTCAGCATACCATATGTAAATTAGAGATGTTTGCTCTACTTTGCTTATTTCTATGTTTTATCTTCAGTCAATGGCAGGTGATACTGTTTCTTGAATTATGGTAGGGATGCAAAAATTCCTCTTGAAAGAGATGACTTTTTCTGAGAGTTTTAGAGAAACATTTTATGGACGTAATAGAACAATTGAAATGTGATACACAGTTGACTGACATCTGTAAATCAGCCCTTGCCCTGTGAGCTTTCCCCTTTTCCTGCACTTCTTGTTACTTCTTGGTTTTACTTTGGATCAGAGCCTCTCAACCCAGAGTGTACACTAGAAGCTTCCAAGAATGCTGATTGCCAGGTCCCATTTTGGCACAATTGAATAAGTATTTTGGACATTGAAGCCTAAAGTTTGATATTTTTTCCAAGCTTCCTAGCTAATTCTAGTAGCAGTCGAGGTTAAGAACTGCTGTTATAAACTATGCACTCCTTTGGGTGTGTCCAAGACATTGCCTGGCACATAGTAGCAAATTAATGCTTGTTGAGGAATTATATTGTCCTGGATTTCACTGAAACTACAGATGGGTCTTTGGGGCCATACTTTAAATCCTATCTCTAGCACGCTGGTGCATATATAATGTGCAGCTTAGTAAAAAACATCTCTACAGTTGTTGAGTGGGACTCAACTGTGACCAAACCAGCATTAAGTAATTCCCAAGCCCTCATTCGTATCAGTCCGTTCTGCTCTTTGCTGAAGGATTTGGGACAATTTGACCCATCTTTAAGTGAAAGCAGCCATAATGTGCAAAACCTAGGCCTGGATGTGCAGGTGATCTCAAGGGGCCACTTCCTGTGCATCTCCAACCCCTCAAAGCTTCTCTCTCAGGAGCCTTGCTCCCAAAGAAGGATTCAGATGGCATAATGAAAACAGAATGGATTTTAAGAAAAAAAAGATCCAAAATTAAATTACATATCCATCCCTCAGACAAAGGACACTCTATGAGCATCCACTTTTTCACAGTAACATGAAAAGTATAATATATACCTTGTAGGACTTCTTAAGAATCAGAAATGCTGCATGGAAAGCTCTTCTAGAGTTCCTGGCATATGGCAGCTACTCAGAAGAGATGAATATTCAAATCCTCCTAGACTGGAGGAAGGAAGGAATGAGGAGAATAAGGCTGGACAGAATTATTAGAACTATCAGAGGTAGCCAGGCACGGGGGAGCACACCTATAACCCCAGAAACCTGGGAGGCTGAAGCAGGAGGATGGAAAGCTTGAGAACAACCTCAGAAACTTTGCAAAACCCTGTTTAAAATAACACACTAAAAGGGCTTGGGATTCAACTCAGTAATAGAGCTCCCCTAGGTTTAATCCTCCAACCACAAAATAGATTATAGATAAATGATAGGTAGATGATAGATAAACACACAGATAGATATAGATACATGAAAGATGATGATAGGTAGATGATTAGATAAATAGATGAGAGATAGATAAACAGTCTCAGAGGTATATATGTCCCCTTTCCCAACTTTTAAAAACCTCTAATTTGAGAAAAGATAATATTTTCCTACCCTTGAAGAATTTATTTTCTGTTCCCTCCATAAACAAACTCAACAGGAGTATTCTTTGAAACTGAGAAATGCTTGTCACTTTACTGATACAGTTTTAGGAAACAAATGGATTTTTGCAATAATACTATCGTTATTTTACATTAGTTGGAAAGTATATAATTGCTGAAAATTAAAGATGCTTGGTTTTGTTTGTGTTTAATACCAAAACATAAGGAAGAGCAATTTTGTGGGGTGATATCTAGGCTTTAAAATATTTCCCAAAGGGCTAATGAAAATGGCTCTGTGGAGCCTTTTACACCAAGAACTCAAATATCTCCAACAGAGAAGCATGACTTCTGAATCGTTCAAATAGCCAGAATTAAATCTCAGAACTATATTCTCATTATCCACATATAAGGAAAATCCTCCCTCCTGCTTAGTAAGCAAGTATTGGTCAAGTTTATTGCACCATTAAAACCTACAATAATTTTTAAATCTCACCATGTGAAAGTAACTATCCTATCTTAGGTATTTCCTGTTTTAATCCTCCTGTTTCTACCTTGCAGCACTCTATCTGCACCAAGTTACATCACTGTTGTCACCATGACCACCATCCTGACTGCTAACTGCTAACTGCTTACTAAGGAAGCTCTACTAAGTGCTCTCCAAACATCATCTTAAATCCAATCCTCCCATCACCCTTTAGAAATATATATCCCTGATCCTCAATGTGTAGAGGAGGAAGAAAAGGATTTGAGAGTAGAAACTTGGTCAACGTCACAAAGCAGTGATGGAGGTTGGGCTAAGTCTGTTCCTGGTCCAGGTGAACTCAGTCAATGCCGAGATAAAATCAGTCATGGTGCATGGTTTGGCAGGGCAAGGACTGGCCAAGGGATCGACTGATTGGTTTGTATTTGAACATTCAGCTCATTGTTTGGGCCTCTTTCAGCATAGACAGGTCTTTCCCAAAAGGTCTTGTACTTTTTCTCTTTAATGTCACAATTCATGGGGAAATATCATTAAAATGATCCTTTTAAAATCATTTAATCTGACCCCTCTTCATGCTAAGATGAGGGAGATGAGGTCCAGAGATTGGAATCAATTGCTTTAGGTCACAGAGCAAGTGCTCAATATATCTGTTACCAGGGATCTGGAGTCCTCTTATTTCAATGATTTTTCAGAAGATATTTTATTCTAGAATGACAGTGCTATTTTCATTTTATACATATGTTTATAGAGCCATCTTAGCTGGTCGGATTATAATAAATATGGTCAAATAGAACATAAGAAATAATTATTATGTTATCATTATGTGATTGTTCTGGGATGAACTCAAATTGTGAAAGAAGAGGAACGTCAAAGACATTTCTATTCAAGAAAACATCAAGAATCAGAACAGAATCATGAGATAAATCCAGTTCAGTGTGTTCAGAAAAGGTGATCCATGTGGTGTAGCTTTACAGACGCAGCAAGAGGAGGAGAGAGAGAAAAATTTATTCCTCCCCTCAACCCCTTCTAGGGCATGGAAATAAAATGGTGACACAGTCCAGGCTTCAAGGAACTTACAGTTGAACAGCTTAAACCAAAAAGGGAGAAGGGGCTTACAGTACTACATGGTAAGCTCCACGGCAGGCAGGAGTCCACGGTGCTGCTGGAAGCACAGAGCAAGAGCTCTTCATCCAAGCCATGGGAGCTTTCTTGGAAAAACTGACAACTAAGCAGGATCATGCAAGTTGAGGAAGGCTGGTGAACAGGCAAAGACTAAAGCATTCACAACAAAAGAAGAATCGTACGGAAGACAGCCAGCAAGTGTGGTTGGTGCGATGTGAAGAGGTAGTGGTGTCATACCAGGCTGGAGTAAAAGGAAAGACTCAGAAATGCTGCACTTTATTATTAGGGCATTGTCCTAAGGGCAAAGGGTACCACTGAGGATGTTTATGCAACTGACTGACATAGTGCTTTCTTGGGATAGATCCCAATGAGTGTCCACCGGTGCATGGAAAAGGGTAAAGCTGTAGTGGAGAAGACTAGCCAGACGGCTATGGCAATATTCTAGAAGTAGAAGGACATGAGCTATAAGCTTCGGAGAAGTAGGTTCAATCGGATGGGATTGGCGTGTCTTGGGATTGATTCAATGTTGAAAAGGAGAAAGTCAAGAATAACTCCCAGCTTTCCAACATGGGCACTGGTGGCATAATGGGGTGCTCAACAGCACAAGAACTTCCCAGCGCACAGTGTAAGTCTCTGAGAACATGAAGGTCTGGCATTCAAAGCAGTGTCTTTGTGGATGCCATTTTAATTATTTCTGAAAGGAAAATAGTGTTTTGAGAGTTCTACTACATGAGATACCTGAGCCTAGCTAAATAACTCAATTGAATAGCTAGAACAGGATGTTGCATTCATCAACTGAGAGAGGGAGGGGGCAGATGGTGTTAAGTTTCTGCGGCGTTACATGATTTGGCGTCCGGTTCCTAAATACAAATCAACATACCAGATTCAAACACTGATATTGACCAAGTATGTGACAAGAAGAGAGAGGGGGTAAGTAAAGCATTCACAGCATTTCAGCAGGAGCCATTAGACACCTTAGACACCTTACACATACTGCAGTCCTGAGGAGTGAACCATGAACAACGGACCCTGAGAGCAAGGACTTCCCCCACCACAGCGTCAAGTCAGTTTAAACTTCATGCAGAACGTGTCTGGCTACAAGAGTTCTGGGCTTTGCCAGACCTCATAGAAAATACTGCAGCAATTTTACAGACCTCTGCATTCCTATAGGGCTCCCCACCCTACAGTCTGTCCCCTCTAATGCTGTGTTTCTCCTGGGATGACAGCGCTTGGGGCCTTGATTTGACTCAATCCATGCCAAGACTTGGAGACATTTTAAACAAGTTAGAATCCGTGTGTTATCATCAATTAAAGACTTCGTAAGGCAAAGGAACACGAGCTCAGCCACCAAATATTTGGGTCTGGGGAAGCTTCTTTAGCCTTTCTGACAGGCCAAGTGTGATGTGGTGAGCCTGGCTCCTGTCAAAAGCAATGAGGGAGGTTGCAATGGACATTGGAAAGTTAGGCTTGGCACCAACCTAAGCCACTGAATATTCAAATTCATGGCGTGCGAAGTGTGGTTTGAACATCATGGTTTGGGAAGCAACAAGAATTCTGAGTAAGATTTGGGGAAATGTGAGAAACGATTGCAAAGATCAATCTCAAAGTAAAAATGCATCATGGGTGAAATATCAGTGGTCAGATAGAAAGTAGGAATGGGCAAAGAACACACGAGTACTTTATAGACTCAGTATTGACTTGCTTACCAAACTTATTCAATGAGTATTAACCCAGGTAGAACTCGTGTGTGTGCATGTGTGTGTGTGTGTCTGTGTACATGGCTGTGCTGTGTGTGCATGTGTGTGAACACATGTGTGTGCATGTGTCGAGTGTGTGTGTATAAGTACTATGCAGCCTATAAAGACTGAAGTATGAGACATTAGATGAAGAGAGTACACCAAAATTTCTAATGCTAGTGAAAAGTAAAAAATTTCCTGAAAAATATTTATTTCCAGGGTCACTATTGGATGAGAAGGATGGGGTTTGGGAGGTCCAGTACATCTGACTTTAGTCTTGGCTCTGCTATTGACACAGTGTGTGATCTTGGAGGTTGTTTATGAAGACAGACATGTAGTGCCTAGCACATTGAAGGCACTTAGCAGACACTGGAAGGATGAATACGGGAAAGCTCGGTATGAGCCACGCGGTGTGCTTAGGGTATACGCATTCCCTCACGAAGCTCAAACACCCTACGAGACAGGAACTACTACTGTTCCTTTTTTACACACAAGATAGATGGGGTTTGGAGAGTTTATGGAACTTATATAAGGTCACATAGTCAGTGAGCAGGGAGGTGAAAACTTAAATCAATCTGTCCCATTCCAAAAACAGAATCTCATACTTCTGTTTTAAAATAAATTATTCTTCTATGGGATAGGGATAGAAAAATAATAATAATGCCAGCAGAAAATTGGGTGGAAAACTTATTGATAAGTGGAGGAAAATCAAGAAGAGGCCAAATAAAAGAACAGGAAGTCTTCCATGTTGGAATGAGAGAGAAGAGGGGACTCTGGCCAGAGAGTGAGGCAGGGCCTGCTCAGGAAGCAGCAGGTAATTCTCAAAGCAAACAAGAAAGAGATGCAGGCCCTCAGAGTTGGGTGAGAGGGCTCCAGCCACCAGTGGCCGTGGTATTTACTGTCTATCTACCAAGAGAGCAGAGGTGACTAGATGCAGGCTAACAAAGCTCCTGGATGAACATGCTGTCTTTGTAGGGCAGGGAGCTACCACATGAAGAAATGAGAGTTGGCAAGGAACATTTCAGTAACGCAGAGGTTGGCAAGCTCTGACCTCTAAGCCAATTCTAACTCACTACCTGTTTTGTAAATAAATTAAAACACAGCCATGTCTATCAGCTTACATATTGTCCACAGCTGCTTTTCACACTGCAAAAGCAGAGTTCAGTAGACGTGACAGGGATCACATGGCCTACAAAGGCTAACGCATGAACTCCCTTTCTAGGCCCTTTACAGGTGTTTGCCAAATTCTGCAGTAGGGTTGGGGGACACTGACAAATATGAAAACACCTTGTGGGTACAGTGTCTGGCACACATTAAGTAAAGGGAAGATTAAGTTTTACCTAAGTGAGCCACAGCCTCTACTACCTGAGATAGTCCACACAATGTAGCCAGTCACATGGACCCTGGAAGCTGATTTAATGGTGAAGATAAAGGAGGCCCTTGGAGCTCACAGGACCCAGAGCCAGGGCCTAAATCAGGAGTTTTCACACTGAACAATCCCACAGCTCAGGAAAGCCCCAGTGCTCCATTTTGCCAGAGCACTAGAGGCTGAGTTTGAGGCCAGGCCTGTGCAGATTTCACCAGGATCCAAGTCCCACCAAGCTTCACAGAAGAAATTACAAGACTTGCTGGCCCATATAACTCTCTTCTTCTGCCTGAAGTTCATGGCCTTGCAGGAGATGAGCATCTGGGGGTATGTACCCCTTATCAAAATGACAATAGCACTCAGTCTTTGACGTGTGGACCACAATTCACCCCCTCAGAAAAACCATCTTGTCATCAACAAGCACAGCATCCTCATGGCAGCAGGGCTGGCAGACTGATGAAGAAGAAAGCTTCAGAGCAAGGGAGAACTGTGACCCCTCACAGTGAAGACTAGAGCAAGCAGAAACGCCGAAGACTCTTGGGACAACAGAGGACACAAGAAGGGAAGCGCTGCAGACAGCCCTAAGTCCCAGCACCAGCCACCGTCCTGGCTGGAATATAGAATCCTGTCAACAGGACGGTGCCTGTCAGGTTTGCTGCTAGCGCAGAAGAAGTGGGAAAAGAAGGAAACCATGGTGCAGACTGTCCAAGGAAAGGCCACACCCACATCTGCAGCCCGTCTGCCACTTCTAGCTGGGGGATTTGGGCAAGTAACTTCAACTTACTGAGCCTCAGTTGTCCCAAATTTTAAAGAAGGTGAATAATAATGCCTCATTGGGTCTCTGTGATGATTGATTAATTTTTTTAGTATAAATTGCTCAGCACAATAAAATATTCAATAAATATTAACTGTTATATTACCATTGAAAACATTAAAAAAACATATCTCATGGAAGGAGATGATGTTTTTACTGTATGTTAAAATATGATGGGCACAGCAGAGAACAACAGTGGGAAAGAAACAGTGGGAATGAGAACATAGGCTGGTCTCTGCCCCTGGTATTGTCCAGCCCCATTCATTCTCCATGCTATCTCTAAGCACGAACCCAACTCCACTATTACCTCAACTCAAAACCTATGGACAATTTTATCCGGATTCAGAGTAACATTCAAAGTCTTTAGCAGACAGCATACAATTAATGTGTTCATTCAACATTTAGCACCTACATGGCCTGTACTGTTCTTATCCAGAACAATGCATGAGTCTTGACTGTGAAAAGTTCACAGACTGTTGTACAGAAAGATGAGGTTCAGTCCATTATGACCAGAGTTAAGACAGGTATATGCTTACAGCATATCGTGGAGACAAAGGGTTCACGCCTGCTTCTGATGGGCAAGCTCAGGAAAAGATGTATAGTATAAATAAGGCTGGGCTGAGTTTTGAAAACTAAACAGGGAAAGATCTAGAAGAAAAGACAGGGAATATCATACAGAAAAGGATGGGAGCTGGCATTTTAGTGGTAAGCTCCTAAGTCTGATATTGCTGGAGATTGGCAAGGTGTGGTAGAACTGCTGGAGATGAGAGGACCAGGGAGCAGAAACTAAATCAGCAATCTTAGATTCTATGCTAAGGAACTTGCACTTCTCTTTTGAATAATGGAAAACCATAGAAAGGTCATGCTCATTGCTGCCTACAAAGGTCTGGTCAGGGGCCAGAGGAGAGGAAGAGAGACCACTGAGGGAGCTCCTACAATAGCTTAGGCTATCCAAAATAAATGAATGAACAGATGAATGAATGATCACGTACACGAGTAGTTCTGACACCTTCTGCTGGGGTTGCTACTCACATGAGAAAAGGAAGTGGCTTTCATATCCTTTCCAACTGCTCTCCCCAACCCCACCCCCAGCATTCATGAATGGTTTCTCTCTTGCACGCATGTGTGTTTCTTCCTCAAATACTGAATCTCAGAGCTGTAGTCTGTCTTATATTGTGCTGGTTATATTTAAATATCTTGCTGTATGAGGCAAGTGCCCAAACCAATTCAATCAGGATCCCCAGGGGTCCGAGGCAGAGAATAGACATCAACAAAGCAGTTTGAGCAAAAATAGTCATCAATTGGAGCTATTCTGAGATTCTTCTGATCACAGAAGGGTAAAAATGAGGGTGCTGTGGACAAGTGAAGGCCTGAAGAGTGGGTATGAAGGTTAGCAATGCTCTCAATGTATCATAGTAATTCAGAGGCCAAAGCTAGTCTTCTTTGATTCACTGATTTACTAGCATTAATACACCAAATTATGTGACTGGCATTCAGAGGACAGCATGGGAAAAGATGCAAAGACAATCCGTGCCTTCACGATGCTCCCAGCTTCGGGGACCTGAGTGGAAGCCAATGAATGGCAGCCACTAAAACATATGAAATATAAGAGAGCGTTTCACTGTACCGAAAAGCACAGAATGCCTTGACATAGGGGGTCAGAGCCCAGTAAGATCTAAAAGCGTGACCAAGACCAAGACTGTAAAATAAGGGAAACAGCTCAAGAATGCCACAGAGTATGAAAGTGAAGTAGGTCTTGGAGAACTTGGTCAAATCCTAACACTTTCCCCAGCCCTGCTGAGTACAAATACTTAAATCTGAAACCTGTAGTTAAAGATCCCTTTGTCTTACCCATTTATACCCAGGGGAAAGGCTTCAAAAGGCACAATCCACTTGGCAGCAGAAAAGCTGGTAGATGTACACCGTCTTCAGGGGGAAGAAAACTACAGCTAATAAGCACATCAGAAAATTTACGATCCAAGCATTCTTAAAAATGAAAGCAATGCAACATGGTCCATCTATACAGAGATTATGAGCTTGGTCGGTTGCATGGCAAACTACGAAGAGAGCTGAACTCCTCTCCGAAGCCTGGCACTTACCTTGCTGCATGATCTTAGAAAGGTGAAAAACTCTCTGAATTTCAGTTTGTTAATCCACAAAAGGGAAGAGTATGTGTGCAATAATTCCCTCTCCATAAGATTATTACAAGGGCTGGTGCAGAAGCTCAGTGGTTATGGAGCTTGCCTGACATGCACAAGGATGTGGGTTCGAACCCCAGCACCACGTACACAATGAAGTGTCTGAACAACAAAAGCCACATGAAAAACTGAATAAAATTGATTCCTTTTCTCTCTCTCTCTCTCTTTACAAAAAAAGGATTATTACCAGAGCTAAATATGACATATATAAAAAGACTAAGCATAGGGCCTGACAGCCAGCAAATAACGACCAAATGTGAGTGCCCCTGCTTTCCTCCATCCCTTTAAGGCCTGGATTGAGCTCAATGCACACATTTTACACATAATATTCGTTCACCTTGGTTTAAGTGTTTATCAGCCTCCACATAATCCCATTGAGTCTACTAAAAGTTGATAGCAGGTCAACCATGGTGCTTACTGCATCTCAAACACCTGGGCTGTGTTTTCTCATTTAACTTTTACAATAACTCAAAGAGGCAGCTAGAAGTTACGCACCTCCATTTTATAGTTGAGTTCTACAGCTGAGAGTTAAGGTGAAGTCCAAGGTCATTTAGCCAGGTAAGTGGCAGAATGCGCTCAGATCCTACTAACACGGTCACTTCCAGAGATGACACAGATGCACTCAGTGGCCACAGCAAACCAGTCCTGAGTGAAGTTCCAACGGCTCTGCCTTGCCCCGAGGTGGACTTGCCTTGAAGACACATCCGCCGCTGTCATCCAGGCGTTAGAGACAACATCCACAGGACTTGCTCCGTCCAAAGTGGTGTGTCTGAAACTTCGTTATTATTAATAAATCACAAGAACAATTCTCAGGATTTAGAAACAGAATTTGTGAGGAAAACAATAATCAATAAGCTTTCTTAATTTTCTACATAAGTAAGAAAAAAGAAATAAACTAAATGAGATTTGGGACAGTTAAAAGTAAGAAAAATGTCCTGTTTCTCAATATTAGCCACTTTTGGACCATGATGGGGAGGTTTTGTGCCTTTTTTTAAACTTCCAGATTTTACACTTTCTGTTCAGCTTTTTGACTTCCCAAGAGTACAGTTAAAAAAAAAATAGAGAAAAATAGAACCTCAGCCCTCCTGTATCACTTTCAAGAAGGTATCTCTTGCAGAAGGAAATTTGGGCAATAAAAAAGCCCTTGTAGGCTCACTTTAGCTTTTCCCTTTCCCCTTCAAGATCTTTTTTTTTCTTTTCTTTCTTTTCTTTTCTTTTTTTTGGTAAGTAAGTAGTGTTTGGATGATCAGTGTTGCATGTCTTTGGGAAAAACTCAGGACAGAGTGGTCAAATCGTAACGGCTGCTATCATTAGCTTGCAATGGTTTCCAAGTGACTCCCCAACAAAGAAACCACACACAGAGACACATCGGCCTCCTCTAATTTTAACATTGCAAATATCCATTTGAAGGTTTTCAGAGGAAAAACTAACACAAATAATCACGAAACAGCATCAAATCCCCTCAAATCTAAAATGGAATCCAGACTCTGCAGTGCATGGGGTTCATTGGCTGCTTCTGTCCACTTCTTTGCCCACACAAAAATAAATCCTGGGTGTATTCGTGGCACACTGTTCATGATGCTCTGTCTTCTAGAAAGTTCCGGGAGTTGTGGTCATTCATTATGAACCTCACAAACAAAAGGAGAATTGTGTGCCATACACCTGGAAAACAGGAATGTGCCCCATCCCTGCTTTGCCACTGACTGCCTAAGAAAGGCTGTGCCAACCCTACACTGCAACTTTAACTTCCACATGAAAATATTTCCCACATGTGCTATCACACATTCCTTTATCTTTGTGAACAAATGATGCACACCCCTGTCCTTTTTAGAAAATGCTTTATCCTTAGTATGCCTTTGTGGTTTTCTGAGGAAGTCAAGGCACGGTGGAACAGGTCAGGACACAGGTGGGGGCTGGACTAAGGCAGCTCACATTTTGAGATAAGCCTGTTTGCTATCAATGGTTCTGAGAATTGAATCACAAGGTGGTGTGGTACGGACAGAAACGCGTTCCAACCCTGCCAATCCCAGTGTGACGGGAGCAACTATACCTGCTCTCCTGGGATTCTGGTTACCGTGATGAAGGCACTAAGTACTATGCACCTCAGAAGAATGTTGTACAAGTTCAGTGAAAAAAATCCTGCAAAGCTTAGCCTGGGCCTGGCCTGGCCTGTGATGGACATTCAGTTGATACTGGCTTCCGGGCCCATCCTTTACATCTGTGGTACTACTATGACAATAATTCCATCTTTCTGAATCTCAATTTGCCCTAACAGGGATGATAACACCTCCCTCAAAGGATCTGGTCACGAGTTAACAAGATGGCGTGTGGAAAGTCTCAAGCATTACTGAACACAAGGGCTATAGCATGGTATATACTCAAACACTGTTACTTTCCTTCACTCCACAGAACTTACTCTACAAATTCTGGTACATTAGAAATTTTAATCAAATTTTAATAAGAGTGTGAGTGTGTGCACATGCACACACATGTGAATTTCATTTGCCAGAAAGCTCCTGGATATTTAAAAGCCTTTTGTAACCTAAATGCCCCCTGAGATTATTTCCCACGTCAGAAGGTTTGAGGCCCACTTGGCCATGCTCATTTTGAGAGAGTGAGTATCCAGGCCAGAGTTGAGAATCTGCAAAATGCTAAGCAATCAGAGTCATCCAGTGGGAAGGAGGCTGTGCAGCCCCAAGTCATGTGGGAGATGTGCAAATTCTGACCAACAAAAATAGCAGCATCAGATAATGCCCAAAGGCTTGCCCTACAATGGAGCTCATTATCATTCATGTGAATGAAATGGGAAAAATGCTGTCATCGCTTCCTGCGGGTAACTGAGTTTTCATTGACAAAAAAATAAGAACACTTTTGTTTGCCAACACGCTGCCCTTTGCCAGCCTGCCATGGCCAGCCCTGTGAAGTTACACTTCATTTCTCAATGGAGCAAATCTCCCCAATGAGAGAAAAGGTTACTTCCTCCATCATACTCCCCTGACCACTACCTCTGCCAGATCCTGTCATGTGCTAGACAAAGCAAAAACAGAGCAGCCAGCAGAAAAACCACTTCTCACTTGCACCAGCTTCTGAATCCAGAGACCACTGGTGCTATCAGGCTTTGTGGTCAAGACCCTCCTTCTGGTTATGATTCACAGACAGGGCCGGCGTGGGAAATCTTCCACACAAGGTCATGAAACAGCCATGTTGGAGGTGGTGTCCCAGAGGCATTGTCTCAAAGCCTGTTCTGCAAACAGTCTTTTATCAGACAAGGAAAACATCACGATTACAGCTTTCCTTAATTACAGTCCCATTCTCAGCTTACCCTCTGATCACCTCAATTGAATTTGGACCCCCATTTAAACAACCTCCTCTAAATGAGAAAATTGATGTCCTTGGGGGTCAGTGAACCATCTGACCAGAGTCACCCAGAACAGAAATGCTGGAACCATAACTACAACCAAGAGGAGACTAAGCCTTGTCTGGAAATAGAAAATTAAAAACATGGATGAACTAAATGCACAAGGGCCAAGCACTGAGCATAGCTTAGATGAGGAACTCAAAAATTATTCCCCCTCCTCCCATAGAAAAGGAAAACATTGTGGATAATTGGTGGGTTTACCGTAGTACAGGCTCTTTCATCAGCAAAATCTTTATCCCCGTGAAGATGATGACAACCATAATGACAACAATAATAATACTTGCCACTCTTTGTTGAACTGTCATTATCCAACCAGAAATCATTCTCAAAGCTTCAAATATATTGTCATACCAATTGACCAAAGAGGAAGAGAAATATCTCAAAAAGGCACATCTCTCCACCCAGACTGACAAACGGAAACACAGAGAATGAGTTTCCCTCAGGCTAGGGACAGATCCCACGTGTTAAGGGTAGGATAACCACATAATTTATCATCCCAACCTGGAGAGATTTCAGAATGAAAGAGAGTACTGTAAACAATTACTCTAGGATCCCATAGATACGTCAGGACTGTCCTGTGCAAACCAGGATGTAAGTTCACTGTAGTTTAGCCACTCTGATCCCGAGTCCTGAGAAGCTGGCAAAACATTTTTCAAGCAGTGAGCATGGGTGAAGACAAAGGCTACATCCTTGCTGAGATCCTTTTGGTACCCTGAAGAGAGTCTGTCCCACCTGTACTAAAGAGGATACTGAGATTTAAACGTCCCTCAAGCCCACAGGGACTCCTATCCACTTGCTCATTTCCACTACTGCCAATAAATCTTCCTACTGTCGGGTCTTTACTGTTTTCCTTCCCTGAAATTCTCTCTTTAACTCTGAAATATTTTTTTTCACCTGATTAATTCCTATTTGTCATCAAGTGTACAATTTAAACATCACCATTTTTCAGAGAAGGACTTTATCTGACCACTTCCACACATACCTCAATGTAAACAGCGTCTGTCAACATACCTCTTACTGGATCTTTCATAGTACTTATAAAATAGCTCCTATATGTATTTGCTTGAATGACTTTTTTTAAAATATATCTTCCTCTATAATATGTTTCATGAAACAAGTCACGATGGGACTATGCTTCTTTTATTCATAGCTAAAGGCCCAGGATACATGGGATAGTGTTTGTTAAATAGAATTATATTATTATTATTTTCATTATTATTGGTGCATTATAGACTTACACAGTGAAGGAATTAATTGTTTGAAACAGAATTCTTAATAGAAAGAAGTAATCCATTGAAAAGATAGAGGTTGAATTTAATAAGTATCTATTCACTTAATCCTCATAGTAACTCAGAAGAATAAACATAATTTCCAAATTACAGATAAGAAAGCTGAGACTCCTCAAAGTATGTAGTGTCTGCAAAGTTCATCTGGTCCAAGGGTAGTGAAGTCTATGACATAACTAACCACTCTCAAAGACGCAGTCCCACCCCAGAAGGTCAGCTCGATTTTCCATTAGCCTGGTGGGCTTTATTGCAGCAGAAAGGAGTTGGCCTGAAGGCAATATCAGCTAGTCCTCTTGAGTTTTAAGACCATGAACAATCACCCAGGAGACTAAGAGAGACTGACTTAGAGGTATAACAAAACATTGATATAGAACATGCACTCGAGAAGAACAGACCCTTCACTGAGCCTTGGTTCCTCCAAATGCCTCTTGTGACTTTGGGCAAGTCATGGAACTTCTGAGCGTCAGTTCCCTCTTCTGTAAAATGGGCATCATACCAATTTACTTTAGAGGTACTCGGAGAAGTTTTGAGCAAGCATTGATCAAGTGCACAGGATTTGGTTCACCATACATAACAAACAGAAGGTAGGCATTTTTGTAGTTGTTGACACTGTCACCAACACTCACTGGTAAACCTGATATCATAAATGAATTTAGAATGGGAGACACATATTTCCAGTGACCAGATGACTGGAGTCAGGTCTCCAAAGGCTCACTCCTGTGTGGGTGGAAATTCCTGGGTTACCAAATTAGTAATAAAAAAGTAGCTGGATGCAAAATCAATCACAATAATGAATGGCCTTTGTAGCTCCTAATGATATTTGTCCCAAACCCAGAATTCTTTCTGTCCTCACCACAGTAGAATACAGCCCTCTGGGGTCTATGGGTACCTTTACCTACTCTGTTCTGGGTCCCTCCTCCTACTTGGGATTACATAGTTCCTGCTTGCCTCTGAGGACTCCATTCATTTTCCCTGGTACAGATGGGTCCCTGCTGTTGCTGTGCTAAGCACATAAATTTTCTCTCCTTAACCTTGCAGCAACACTATGAAGCTGATACCATTACTATCCATATTTTACAAAGGAGCAGATAACGCCTTAGGAAAATTAATTGATGCTCAGGATTGTACAACTAATAATAAAAACTAGAATTGGACCTCTCAGGTCTGCCTGACTTCAGTTCCAAACTCTTAACCCCTATATTGAAGTGGTTAAGTCACAGCTTTTCATAACTATGGCCCAGGCCTGAATATAAGATCTGGTCATTTTCTGTTTCTCAATGCTAAAGTCTTTCCTTTTCAGGACTTCCTCTAGAGACAAGGGAAGATTATCCAGAGAGATGCCATCACTTGCCTGAAAGACTCAAGCCCAGAACACTGGACATGACTGTATAACACAGCCCTGAACCCCAGAGGGCCCACTGTGAGTCTCCGTCCCTTTTCCATTGGCTTTTACTGCCTATTAGATAAGAGTGGTGTCCATGCAAAAGGGAGGCCTTTCCCTGACCTCACGTCAGAATCTGTCCCAATCTGAGGGCCACCTAACTCTACTGACTGAAATAGCTGTCCTCAGGTAAAGAATTGACCTTGAATTCACAGCAAGCTGAGAACGTAAAAGCCCATTTCCTGCTTGTCTATCCCACAGGCCTCTGTACACCTCCTCTGAATTTCTCTTGCTTTCTTTGTACCAGGCTTTTTTCCACTGGGTAATTTCTTCCCAGGTGTGTTCCTCTTGGGAGGTGGGGGGAGAAGCTCGCCCCTACCCCTGGGACTGCCAGGCCGGAAGAGCCTTCCCAGTGGGTGCCTCTCAGAGGAAGGAAGAGCAGATGTGTAACCTGAAATGGCCTGGGTTTGGCGCGAGAGCCTCAGGTGCTTTTGGCCCCAGTTACTGGCAGGCGGCACCTATCAGCTGCTGTGGCTCCAGGAGCAGACGTCACAGGAAGACTCTGGATCACTAAATGTTAGCAGACTGGTCATGGTAGAAGACATCTTCTGAGTTATCTCACCTGGCAGAGGTGGCCAAGCCCCTGAGATGCTCCAGAAGCTAAAATATGTGATTCATACACAATTCTGAAAGCTAAACACTTTTTAAAAGATTTATCCTGGTGCATTTTTTATTTTTCAAGTGTTTCTCCAATTATTATATGTTACTTTCTTGATTACTTTGTTTATAATTATTAATCAAAATAAAATTACAGCTTTACTCCTAATAAAACATGAGAAGCTAATTAAAATGTCAGGCTTAATAATGATCATTTCAGGAGAAAATGGGAAAGGAATACTCGTCAAAGAATATATACAGATCCATTCTCAAATATAATCAGGTCATGACACTTTACGGTGTCTCCTAGTGAGTAAAATAAAATTCTAGTTCCTCGCCATAGTCTAAATGGCCCTACATAATCCCACCCCACCACGATGGTCACAATGCCTGCCCTTCACCCCTTCACACACTGCAATTGGTTCCTGGATATGACAGCTTACTGCTGTCTCACAGCATTTGCACAGCTGTCCCCTCTGCCTGGAAACCTCCTCCAGTAGACATTCCCTTTACCCACTCAAGCTTCCATTCAGATGCCACCTCTTCGGAGAGGCCCTCCCTGACTACACTACCAAAATTAGCACCCTCACCATGGTGGCTGTCTCCCTCAGGGTATCTATTACTATCTAAATTATTTTGCTCATTAATTGTTTCCAAACTCTTACGGGTACATTTTAAAAGAAGATATAACTTGACTCTTATGCACATATAAAATTAACATATATCAAAGATTTTATCTAAATCAAGTAGGTAGCCAATGAGAGGTTACAACCAGCCACACAGGGATACTCAGATAAAGAAAGCGAAAATTAATTTACACATTTTAGCAAAACTGACAAGAACATTCGATACCTACTGGGTGATAATCATTTATGTTGCACCAGACATAGTTGGTATTTCTATGAACATGAATTAATTCCATTGCTACTATTTCTAAAAGTTAAATTCTATTTCTACAGAGTTATAAAATGAACTAGTTGAAGTTTAACAAAAAGGCACACCCCCTACTGTCAAATTACCTCCGGAGGCTCCAGGTCCGTGGAAGGACATTCAGCAATCTCTTTTGCCCATTGCAGAATCATCCACCATATTTGGCTACACCATTTTTTGCTTTCTGAGGGTCTCTTGCTTCTTTACTCATTCCTATTCCCAATCTCTTCACCCTACAATGTAAGCTTCAGAAAAGCAGAGACTCTGCCTCTTATTCACCATGGACCCCAAGCCCAAACTAGGACTCTTACTAAGTGCTTGGGGAAATATGTTGAATGAGTATGTGACCAATAGAGCACAACAGAAAAAAAAAGTCACACAATCAAACATGCAAATTAAAGTAAAACAACTACATCCTCGCTTTCCAATTGGCAAAAGTCATCATAACAGGTTTCATCAAGTTCTATTGGGAACTGAAGGAAGGGACTGGGGCTGTGAGCAATCACTTCAGCTCTACCACCTCTCCCTCCTTAAGCTGGCACCGCAGGTCCTAGAAGGCCCTCCCTGTATGGTTCGCCAACACTAAGAGTTCAAATGAGATTTGGACGGCACAAGGGAAGTGGAAGCATGGTCAGAGGGCAAGGCATGTTAGATGTTTCCATGAGCTCCTCCTTGGTAATGGGGGTGGGGGGGACGTGTGACTGCTCTGGAACATCTCCACAAGCTCCACTACTCCAGCAGACCCAGTGCCTCGGCCTGCAGCTGCCAGTGATGGTTTTTCCCATACCCCAGCTGCAGCTTCCTCTCCCCACTTCTCCCACACTCTCCTAAGCCCTAATTCCTATAGTAAACTCATTTCCCTAAAAAGCTAATAGTAGTTCTGTTTTCTTGACCAGAGAAAATACTAGGGAATGACTTTCTTACACTACTAAGATAGATACCTTTCTTCTTCATTCAACAGTCAACAAATACCCATTCAACGGTTTCCTGTCATGGAGAGCCGTTTACCAATAGTCAGGGAAGAGTTCACCATCTTCAACTCAGTCACCCCCTTCTGAGCGTCAGTGTGTTCTGTGGAAGTAGTCACCAATGCTGTCCCAGATCCAGGTCTATGCGAAAGGATGTCAAAGAGAGCAAAGCAGCTGGAGTGCTGGCTCAGCGGTTCCCACACTTGCCCAGCATGCACAAGGATAGTTTTTCATGTGACTTTCACTGCTCTGAATATTATTTAGTTTTTAACCTGGCTTTCGTTGCTCCAAAAAAATTTTTTAAGAGAAAAGGACAGTGAGAGAGAGGGAGAGAGAGAATCAATTTTTTATTGAGTTTTTCACATGGTTTCATTGCTCTGACACTTAGTTGTGTACGTTCATGGGTGCTGGGGTTTGAAACCATGTACTTGCACATGCCGGGCAAGTGCTGTAACCACTGAGCTACTGCTCCAGCCCCCGTTGCTCCGGATTTTATTTAGTTTTTCACATGGCTTTCATTGCTCCAAGACTTCACTGAGTACGTGGTGCTGGGGTTTGAACTCATGTACTTGCACATGCTGGGCAAGTGCTGTAACTGCCGAGCCACCACTCTAGCCCACTGTCCCCTCTCTTAAAAGAGGGGGAGAGAGAGCACGCAAAGGCAAAATCTTTTCCCCAAGCAGGTGAGGGCCAAAAGCTCGACAACAGGGAAGTGCTTTAAAACTTAAGGGGTGCCCATTCAATATGTCATAGAGCTTATTGACATATTTTCCTTAAAATTCCTCTATGAGATAGCAAAATCATCACAATTAAAATGCAAGATGCCTAATCAGGTATTAAACATTATAATCTGCTAAAATAAAAATTCTAAAAATGTGTACCACGCTCCATTGTATATTACCTGTGTGACTTCAGTCTAACTTTGAATATCAGTTTCCACAGCTGTTAAGGGAAGCTTTCATAAAGAGTCACATTAGATACCTTCTTTATTGGCAGCCCCAGACCAGAAAGTTCTTCCATCTCCAGCTACAGCATTGAGTGTCCTACAGAGATAAGAAGCAAACTCTCTCTGGAGCCATCTGCCAGGGTTCAAACCCTGTCTTTGTCACTGACTAACAGTGACATATTTGCTTCTCAGTGCCTCAGTTTCTCCCTTTGGAAAAAAGCTAATTTATTTCATGTATTACTGTTACAATCAGAAGTGAATGAGGTAATGAATATGCCATGTTTAAGACAGTACTTAGCTTTTGGTAAGAGTTAAACAAATGGCATGTCTTCCTCCAAACCTCTCAGCATTTTTTTCCCATAATTATTTGTGGAGCATTTGCTATGTGTTTTAGACCAGGAGGTTACATACACATTTAACAAGAGTTCCTTGCTCTGAGAGGAACTTACAGAAAAGAGGGAGAAGAGCTTTACATGTGATCCTAAAAATACAACGAGAAAGTTAACTCCCACATCATAGAAGCTGCTACTGAGATTAAAGGGGGGGAAATTTATGTAAAGTACCTGATACCCACTAGGAAAAAATGATGACCCTTTGATGAGAAAATTGTGACTTCACAAGATTAAATAGCTTTGTCCACATCAGCTGGTTAAAACTGATACTAATAGAAAAAATAAACACATACGTAATTTCTTTTTCCTGAAGTAAGATCGCCGTATGTTTCTCAGGCTGGCCTCAAACTTGTAGCTAAAGGGATCCTCTCACTTCAGCCTCCTGAGTAGAAAGCACTACAGGTATGAGCCACCACACCCTATTTAAATATATGAATCTTCACATTTATATTTGCACTTTGCCTATTTTATATCCTTCAATCTTTGTTTCAACACTGCAGAAAAGGCATTATCATCCCAAGCTTACAACTGATACATGCGAAGTTAAGAGAAGTTGTAACTTGCCCAAGAACACATGGCTAAAAATTGGAGAAGTGGGACTATCAACCAGGGTAAGGCTGACTCCTCGTAGGACCCTTTCCGTTGACCCATAAGTCATTTAAAAAAAGATTGATTTCAGGTTTATAGTAGCATTGTGACTCATTGCATTATCCCTGACCTGCAGCCTGAGATTTTTCTCTCCCAGGACACCAGGAGCTGGCACTTACACAACCTTCATATCCCATTCAGTGGCTCAGATGGTGCCTGCTAGCTGGGAAGCCCCAGCAAACCAGTGGCAGAGGAGTGAAGAGATTCACTCAAGTGCAAGTCACTGGGGAAAAGAAGACACTTCTCTCCTACCTATTAAGGTTTTAATGAATTAGCAAGACTATAAGCCCAAATAACCAGCCATGGAAACAGTGACCACTCCACTACTCTCCCTAACTAGTCCCCATCAGCTTCAGTCAATAGCGCAATCCTATGGCAAGTTAAGCGAAGAATTTGATCCAAAACAAACACAGCGGTAGGCACACAGAGCGTTCTTCTGATTAAGTACAGCCTGCCAGAATTAAAACACCAGAGGCTGTTTTGCAGAACTCTACAGTTTTAATGAGTTGAACCCCATTTAAATATGAAAGACTCAACAATGTATTCATCAGGTCCCAGGGAGTGACGAACGTAATTAGTCTATGATATAGTGCAGGTAATCTGCTCCCAGTCATAGAAGTCACAAGATGATCAATGAAGACTGCCCACTTTCATTCCTTGAAGTCTCATTTGGTGGGCTGATGTAAGCAGTTCTCATGACAGCCTTTAGGGAGCAATTTATCTCGCCAAGATTCCAACCGAAAAGGAGCAAACATTCCGTATCAGATGGTTGTGTGCTGGGTTCTCAGGACAGACATTTACATAGACCATCTTCCGCCTCCCTCCTCCCTGTGACCATAACAGTCCTGCTGTTTTGCAGAGGTGCAAATTGGCCCTCAGAGAGGTGAAATAGCTTATTCTGACATACAACAGGTATGTGGCAAAGCTTGGATTCAAACCTGGAATTGTCTGGCTTCAAAGATGTTAGTGGGGCAGATAAAAGGTAGGCCTCCCTGGGTTCAACTGGCTCCTGAACCAAGTAGGACATAGCTTGAGCAAGTTTCCTAAATTTCTTCATTATAGATGCCATTGTAGTGCCTAAATCATAAAAAGTGTAAAAAGTAAAAGATTTCAGAGAGAGCAAAGAGTCACTGTTAATGGCTAATTCAGAGAATGTTGAAGCAACTTCTTATCTTTCTATGACTGTAATACTGGTCCCTACCTTCTGTGATTATTGTGAATATTAGATGACAACCCACATAAAATGTCTACTGTGATGCAGACCTCTACATGGGAAGCACTCAATAAATGGTACTCATCTATACTGATGGTGTTTGTAGTAAATCACCAAAGGACAAATCTCCCGGGAGAAATAATCCTCCCAAGATCATTATCAAACCTTCACACCTTCACCTGAGTGGTGTTTGTTTCTTTGTTTTGGTTCCTTTCCCAAGAATTTCCCTCTCCTGGAAAGTAGAGAAGGGTCTTGATTTAATTCATGACCCCAAGGGCCAAGAGGGTCCAGCTTGCTAAGGATGTATTTTCCTTGCTGAGGATGCAGAAATACAACATCACCAGCTTGTGTTTTGAAGATGGTGATGGTGGTGGTGGTGGGAGGTGCTGGCACTTGGCAAACCAGCCAAGCTTAGGATGTTGCCTCAGGTGGTCTGCAGGGATCCACGCTGTCACTCTTTGTGCGCAAGACTGCTTGGGTGCACATTTGTTTGTATGTTGGTTTCTAGTGATGCTTAAAGAGCAAGAACCCTTGGACAGCAGTGCCCCCTAATGATCCCATTGAAGACATGAGGAGTCCAAACTGTAACCCAAGAGGCTGATGTTCAAATGACCTGCGTTTACAGCTAACTCGCAAATGCCTTCGTGCTCTTCAGCTCTGCACGCTGCTCATAAGTCAAAGCATCAGACACAACTGCGGTGCCCAGCACCTGGACTGGCTAAGCTATGGCACACCCAGGAACGGATGAGGACAGGCTCTCCGCATAACTTGGACAATGCACCACGGCAGCCTCTGAGCAAAACCAGGCACTGCAGAGCAGAAGTAAAATGCTACCTTTTGTGGAAGGGAATAAAATAGAATGTATGTTTCATATATTTGCAAAAATAAAAACACAGGAAACATAAACAAGAGGCTAATGAAAATAGCTACCTCACAGGAAGCACACCAGGCATATGAACAGGGGAAAGAGATGGGAGCAAGATGTCCTTGGTGGACCTCTCTGTGCCATGAAGTGCTATGAATAACATAGATTCTCAAAAGTTAGGGATGGATCCACCAAGCAATCCAGCTATCCCTCTTCTGGGTATTTTCCCAGAGGAGTTAGAATTGGCATATTACAGTGACACAGCAAAATCCATGTTCATAGCAGTTCAATTTACAGTAACTAAATTATGAAATCAACCCAGATGCCCATCACTGGATGAATGGGTCCAAAAGCTCTGGTATATATATGTATATAAAATACATGCACACACACACAACACACACACAATGGAGTTCTACTCAGCTATTAGAAACAATGATATTACAACTTTGAAGGGAAATAGATGACAATGGAAGAAATTATGCTGAGCAAAATTAGCCAAACCCAGAAACACAAGTCAAATATTTTCCTTCATTTGTGGAGGCTAGAGCAAAACTCAGGCTTGGGTGAAAGGTCAAGCTCATGTACTAGACTCACCAAAGTCATAATCTAGGGGAACCATGGATATTGGGGGAGTGGAAGGAAGAAGAGGGAGGGAAGGGAGAGAGAGAGATGATAGGGAGGAATCTAGGGGGGACTCAATAATGTAGCTTACTCTTTACTCCTCTAAGAAGCCAAATAATACTTATTAATACTTATGCAATCATTTAATTCTGAAAAAATGCATATATATATATGTGTGTGTGTAAATATACATAGAGAGATTTATATCTATTATGGGGAAATATAGAATAGTCAAGAGACTGGGGTGTGGGTGATGTGGGGGTGATTCTAGATTAGGATCGGGGCATATCATATTGTTACTACGTATGCATTTATGATTGTACAACAGTACAACTCCTCAATAAAATTAAGAAAAAATGTAAAGTTAAGTTTTAAAAATATTTCTAAAATCAAAAATAATCTAAGACAAATAGTTCTAACTATACATCAACTTAGAAACATAGCCACACAAAGCAACAGTTACTTTTCCCTCAGGATTCTTTAGAACAAAGTCCTCTAGGGCAAAGAAAGAGAGGAGGGAAAGGGAAGGCTGATAAATCAAATTGAACCAATTATATTGTTACATTGTATGCACGTATGAATGTGTAACAGCAAATCGCACTGTTATGTATAATTATAATGTACCAACAAAAAAAAATTTTTAGAACACTGCACTTTAGTAGAATCTGTTCCATGGACCAAAAGAACTACACAGAAATCCACATTAAACCTGAATGCTTTAACATTCATATTGTTATTTTAAAACTACTTTGTTGATATGAATAGTAATGAGAAATTATGTTAATGATCTAAGAAAATAGGAGTGTCAATCACCAAATCAAAAATAAAGCACAGAACCAATGTTGAAATGAATGGTAACAGTTCAATGAATGGTGTTCTTTATTTGTTTGGTTGATGTTTTTGCTTGTTTTGTTGTGTTTTGTTTTTGGTACTGAGGATTTAACTCAAGTGTGCTTTACCACAGAGCTACATCCCCAACCCCTGTTTAAAAATATTTTATTTTGAGACAGGGTCTCACTTATTTGCTCAGGGTCTTTAGACTCTGGCTTTGAACTTGTAGTCCTCCTGCCTCAGCCTCCCGAGCTGCTGGGATCACAGGTGTGTGTTGTGGCATCTGGCTGAATGCATGGCTTTATTAACCATATATTTTCTATCCTATTTCCCTGAAATGGCCCAACAGCATACTCACTGCACCCACTCAGGTGTTCTATAAAATCAAGACTTGTAGACTGGCTGCTTTGGAGATGGATTAGGGAAAGTAAGGGAAACTAGAATATGTCATGGTCAGAAGCAAAGCTTTAGATAGATACTAACTAGGTATCACAAAAAGACAAAATAACCAGCCAGAGAGAGTGCATGCTGCCCAAAATTGTGATTACTGGGGCACTAAAAATATAGTGAATATGTGGCTTAAAGTGGGTACTAAGCCCTGTGTCTACTTTGACACTCAAGACACAAAAACAAATAAAAATTCATTTTCACACTTTGAAGTGGTTCTTAATACAATTTCTTCCTTTGCAAACTGGTAATTAAAGAGAGGTAATTGAGTATCCTCCCTTTTCAATAAAAACTGCTCTTCCGGGCAAACAGATGCATGATTGATGGAAAGATGTGTTTTAAGGAAGAATGTCAAACAATGAAAGGCAGAAGAGGTTTTCAAATTATAAAGTCAGCAGTTTGCCACTCCTAATGAGATTCTTGTTTCAGGCATAGAGCTCTCTCTCTTAGACCAGCCTGAGTGGGGACAGAGAAAGCGTGAAAGAGGGGTCACGGAGGCTGAGGCTGAAGGGTGAATAGAATTGGCCAAAGTAAGAATAAAGAAGGACTAATTCGTTGGAGGATATGCAGGAAGCCAGGAAAGTCTGGCCCCTGCACTTGTACTGGAGAGATCATTATCCACTTAGATCCAGAGTTAGTACAATAACCTAAATTTTCCAAAGTCAAATGCATCCTTGGAAAATCTCATTGGAAGGAACTTTGCTAAGGCCAGTTCCAGGCTCTCAGCAAGCCCTTCAGTGTCCCCACAGACTTGCAATCACATTCCTATTTGAGTATAGGGAGCAATTGGAGGTGATGTTGGACAAGGACAGCATCCTCTGAGGTGCTGCCACTGTGAGGGGCATGTGGAGGCTGAAGCCAGCTGAAGCCTCCCCTCTAGCTCCAACAGGCCGTGTGGCACGTTCAGTAGATGAGCACACGCTACTGACATTGCTGGTGTTCATTGCTCTCTTCCTCTCTTCTCATCCCCTCTTAGTTTTGTTGAAATGATCCATGAATTTGCCCTTTCTGTTGCAGAGTCTACGTACATGTATTCAAATGTACCTTGGAAGGGAGTGCAGGCACCAGGTAAGAAATAGAGAAGTGGACAGAGGTCACCTTAAAGAGGGACTGTTCTGCTAAACTAAGCAATTTTGACTTTGGAATGGTGGAAAGACTCTCTGCGGTATAGTCATATATGTACATGTGCAAGTTAGGTCAGATTCTTTATACTGTCCCTCCTTTTCCCATCCCTTCTGCCCCTGCTCTTCAATCCTTCTACTCCACTAATCTCTAATCTCTCTATTTCCACAGATTTTCCACACACACTTTTCTTTGCTTTGCTTTTTCTTTCTTTTCCTCCCTTTATTTTGCTCTAATTTCTGCATATTAGAGAAAACATTCAACCTTTGGCTTTCTGGGTCTGGCTTATTTCATTTAGCATGATGATCTCCAGTTTCATCTATATACCCACAAAAGCCATAATTTTCTTCTTCTTTATGGTTGAATAGCACTCCGTTGTATATATATATATCGCATTTTCTTATCCATTCATCTGTTGATGGGCACCTAGATGGGTTCTACAGCTTGGATATTGTGAATTGTGCTGTTACAAATGCTGATGTGTCTATGTCACAATAGTACAATGATCTTAGATCTTTTGTGTAAATACCAAGGAATGGGATAACTGGGTCATATAGTAGTTCCATTCCTCATTTTTTCAGGAATCTCCATACTGCTTTCCAGGGTGGTTACACTAATTTTGTAGTCACACCACAATGTATGAGTGTCCTTTCTCCCCTTATTCTCACTAATGTTTACTGTTACTTGTATTCTTGATAATTGCCATTCTGACTGGAATAAAATGAAATCTTCGTGCAGCTTTGATTTGCTTTTCTTTGATTGCTAGAGATGTTGAACAAGTTTTCATACATTTAATGGCCATTTGTATTTCTTCTTTTGAGAAGTGTCTATTTATTTCTTTTGCCCATTTATCAATTGGGTTATTTTTATGTTAGATTTTCTAAATTCTTTCTGTATATTGGATATTAATCCCCTGAGGAGTAGTTGGCAAAGACCTCCCAGTCTGTGGCTCTCGCTTCTTACTCTTATTGCCTTTGCTGCGCAGAACTTTTTAATTTGAAGCCATCACACTTATTGATTACTGGTTTTATTTCTTCTACTTCAAGGAGTCTTATTAAGAAAGTCAATGTATACCAATATGTTGGAGTATTGACCCTAGGTTTTCTTCCAGTAGTTGAAGAGCTACTGGTATAATTCTTAGATCTTTGACCCACTTTGAGTTGACTTTTGTGTAGGGTGAGAAATAGGGATCAAGCTTCATTCTTCTACATATGAATATCCAGTTTTCCCAGCACCAGTTGCTAAAAAGGCCATCAGATGACTAAAAACGAATCAGATGCCTATGTCTGTGTGGGTTTGTGGGTTTGTCTATTTGTCTTTTATTCTTTTCCATTGGTCTTCATGTCTGGTTTGATGCCAACACCATGCTGATTTTGTTACTAATCTCTATACTGAAATTTGAGGTCCGGTATTACACCTCCAGCATCGATTTCTTGCACATATGAATATACCACAGTGAATCTCACCTTCATGTATATACATAGACACTACTTTAAAAAGATTATACATAAATAAAAGAAAGATCGGCAGAATAGAGGTAAGGGAAAGGGAGAGGGAAAAACAGGGACTGACTGAGAAATCATATTCCATCTTGTAGATTTGTGTCAAAATGAACCCTACTATCAAGTATAACTAAAATGAACTAATTAAAAAGATAGAAAAGACTTCTCTTCTTTCATTGTGAAGAATGTCCTGGTAGCTGTGGGGATTCAGGTGAGGGTAAGAATGGAAAGAATCAAACAGGTAGCTACTATCATAGTGTTTAAATATGGCCTTCTTCTGGAGCCTCCTTGAGAAGCCCAGCATCACATGAATTCACATGTGGGCAAAGCTTTAGACCTGAAGGGGGAAAAGGTCACCATCTTTAAAACTCTGTGCACAAAGGGGAGATATACAAGATCTAGGTTCTCCAACCACAGAAAGCTGGTGGGTGGGAAGTGGCAGGTTCCCACTGAACTCCCCTGGGCAAACAAAGGGACCACAGGGTGTTTCTTCCCTACAGCTGACCATATTAGTAGAAATCATAAATGGGCCAGGAAGTGGTCATTTCACTTCAACCCATCTGCAATACATTCAAAATAACTATCACTTGTTAAAATAAATTTCCAAATTCTAAGAGTCTACTAAGTAGACTTTATTAATCATCTCTTCCATCAGGAACTGAACTATAGGTTAAATTTACAAAAATTAAAAATCAGTCCTCTGTGAAGTAAAAATCTGATAAGTAAGACATATAAGCAAGCAGGACACTGTGATGAATGCACTGATGGAGGCGGGCACAGGAGAGAGAACTTTCCCTGAGCTAAGTGAAGGCTACTGCCATTAGCAACCCTGGGAAGCCACAGCTGAAGATAATATGATCAGAATATGCTTCTTTTTACAATCAAAATGTTATGTGAAAAATGGAAGACTTCTGTTGTATCTCATTTCTTTCTTGCATCAACATCAACCAAATATGTGGTTGGTTCTGGATTCATTATTAAAAATATTTCTAAGGTGAAAAAAAACACCATTCTGATGAGCAGTTATAGTAAAATGAATACACTGAATTTTCTGTGATGGTCAGCAAATAACTAAAAGAATTTTCTTTTAATAATGTGCAGCCTACAGTAGCACTTTCCTCTCGAATGTCAAAATACACAGTAATGATTGATAGATGATAGAAGATGTATACATACAGACAAAGAGACACATAGATGGGTTGTTAGATATGATATGTTTAACCCCTTCTGCATCTCTTATATGGTCATTTCTGCATGGATATTTGCTTTCTTCTGAATATTTAATCAAAGGAAAAGAAATCCCAGTTAATGTAAAAGTGTGGACAAGTTATGTAATGGCATACAATGATGTTGTGCAAACACACCACATGGACATCCATCAATACATTTATAAAATATGGTCTATGCATACAATGGAACACTACTCAGTAATTAAAAGCAACAAAATACCAATATATACTATAGCATAGGTGTACCTTAAAAAATTAAACTGAGTTTAAGAATCCAAATGCAAAAGACTATACATATCATTTACATTAAATGTCTAGAATTACTACCAGTTCATTCATGAGAGACCTATATAAAAGCTAAATTTGTAGAGACAGAAGGAAAATCATTATTATGTATGTTTGGAAGTTGGAATAAGAATTAACTGCTATCTGGGTATGGTGGTGCATGCCTAGAGTCCCAGTGCCTCTGGAGGCTGAGGCAGGAGGACTGCAAATTCAAGGACAGCCTGGGAACAACTTAGCAGGATCATCTCAAAATAAAAAAAAATTTTAAATAGTAAAAAGGGCTGTGAATGTAGCTCAGTGGTGGAGCGCTTGCCTAGCATGTGTGAGTCCCTGGGTTTAATCCCTAGTACCACAAAATGAAGAGAGAAATTAACTTCATATGCATACAAGGGAATTTGGCAGAGTAAGGAACACTGGATTGGATGATGATTTACCAACTGTATAAATTTACTGAAATAATTAAATGAACATTTGCAATGGGTGAATTTTATGATATGGAAATGATAGCCTCATAAAGCTAGTAAAACAAACGCATGTGCACACACATGCATTCAGACCTCCACTTACACCCTGTGCACCAAGGTGCTGCACTGGCATCTGTGCTGCACGATCTGTTGATCCAGGTAGATAGGAAGGGTTTGGAGGAGAAGCTACCTTACACTGTGTATCTTCTTAGGAGCCAGGTACATTTATCTCTGCTCCTGAAATCACCTGCAGAAAGAAAATGAGATTAGCCCAGAAACACCCACCCAAAACCTAGTTGAGTTGGAAATTGAATCCAATGGGCCCATCTCTAAATCCTACACACAGTTTGTTTCATTATGACCCCCAAAATAGAAACAATTGCCCTAGATTCAGATGGTATCATCAAAGTAACACCTGTTCCGGCCTCCCATCTTCCTATAGTCAGAGTCTGCTCCCCCTGACTCCTCTCCTCTCCCTTGGGTCCGGGGCTGCAAATCAAATCTGAGCATGTCCTTCCTGTGTTCAAAAATGATGCCCAGGTGCTGAAAGCTTGCTTGGCCCCTCCACAGCCTGACTCCAACATCATACCCCCATCACACTCTACACTGCTTTGCTCTGAACTTCTCACCTGCCTTTGAAGGTGAAGGTCATTTCCACATTTCTCTGCCTTTATCCATCCTGCTTCCCTGGCCTGAAATGTTTGACCCTTCCCTACCCCTTCTAGGTACTGGTAAACTCCTGCTCTTTTTTTTTTTTTTTTTAAGAGAGAGGGACAGTGAGAGAGACAGAGAAATAGAGAAACAACTTTATTTAGTTTTTCACATGGCCCTTGTTGCTCCAACACTTAGTTGTGTACGTGGTGCTGGGGTTTGAACCCGGGTCCTCGTGCTTGCCAGGCAAGCGCCGAAACCACTGAGCCACCGCTCCAGCCCTCCTGCTCTTTTTTTTAACATCAAAGGTAAATGTCAGTCTTGGCAGAAACTTCCACTGCTTTTCCAAACAGAATTCCTTGTTCCAGGCATCTTCTATAATCTTAGTTCATTTCCTTCACTCTATTTAAGAATATTTAAAAATATTTATCCAGTTTAATTATTGATCACATTTTCTTTATAACTATAACATATATTTTTGAGTGGAATATTTGGAGTTAGATCTCCAACTATCAACTCTATAACCTTCAAAAGATTATGTAAAAAAATGTATATCCATTATCCCAACTATAAAATGAAAGTATACACTTTCTGAGTATTTATAATTATTAAACATTAATAATCATTATAAAAAATTCTGGTCTACAGTAAATGCTTAATAATGCTAGTCAATATTAATTGTATTGGAATAGTAAGGGGAAAATTAACATGAATTGAAAAAGGGAGAAAGAATATGATAGAGGAAAGGAAGGAGAGAAAGAAGGGAAGGAAGAAGCTTTTGGAAACATGATAAGAGATCAAGTTTTAGAACCAGACAACATTAACCTTTTGCCTTATTGCTTGTAGGCTGAGTAATCTTGGGAAAGTTACTTGGCCTCCAAGTGTCTCAAGGTGTACTTAAGTGTTCTGATGGATAGGATATGTAAAGCACTTGCACAGTGCTTTACTGTGTGGCCCTTCCCACACAGTAAGGAATGATAAAGAAGAAAAAGAAACAAATTTTGTGAAAAAGAAAAAAATTCTGCTCAATGCCACTCATTCATCTTTTGGCAGAGTTCACCTAAATATTCTTTAATCAATCTGCATTTACAAATTATAGGATGCTTCCTGGAAGCCGAATACTCTAAACTGGTTGAGAGAGGTAGGTTCTGAAAAGTTATGACACAGTCTCATTCATCTCATCTCAAAGCTCACGGGTGTTCTAGTAAAGTTTCTTTCAGCATGATCACCTCCACTGAATCTTCAACTTTCTCATGAGAATAGTATTAAATCATGGGGAAAGGGCTGGAGCAGTGGCTCAGCAGATGGAGCACTTGCCTGGCATGCATAAGGACCAGAGTGTGAACCACATACACAACTGAGTGTAGGACGAATAAAAACTGGATGAAAAATAAATGAAATTATATTCTCTCTCCCTCTCTCTCTCTCTCTCTCTCTTCTCTCTCTTTCTTTCCCTCTTAGAAAAAAAAGCATAAAGAGAAAATAGCTAAGGGGGAAAAGATTAGCCAAGAAGTGATGAAAAATTTTTCAATAAAATATGAGCATACCAGAAACAGCATCATATAAAAAGGATTAAATCTGAACTAACTGGAATTTATCAAAGGAATATAGGGATTTTTAACATTGAAAATCTTAGAAACACAAAATCACCTCAAAAGACACAGGAAAAAGCATTTGATAAAGTCTAGTACACATGCATAATAATAACTGATTCACTTAGAAGGAAACTCTCTCATCATGACATAGAACATCTACATGAAAAGTACAGGTAAAATCACACGTGGAGGTAAAAGGCTATGTGATTCCCCATCAGATCCAAAACAAAGCAAGGTTTACTCTCACCCTTTCTACTTTACATTATGGAAATAATGTAAACAAAATGAAATAAAAGACATCCAAATTGGAAGCAAAACTGTTTTATTCAGATAACATGATACTGTGTGTACCAAATCTAAAATATCCTTAAAAATTACTAGAAATAGTAAAGTTCAGAAAGGTTAAAAAAAAGTCAGCATACAAAACTCAGTATATATATTTTTATAACCAAAAAACAATCTGAAAATGAAATTAAAAGTACAATCAACAATGGTGTTAAAAGAATTAAATACTTTTGAAAAATATTAAAAATGTGGGGCTCATGCCATGGCTCAGCATACTTGCCTGGCATGCATGAAGACCCAGGTTTGAACCCCAGCCCCACATACACAACCAAGTGTCAGAAAAACAAAAATTAGATGAAAAACTAAATAAAAATTGACTCTCTCAAAAAAATTTAATATGCAAAAGACTTGTACATGTAAAATTATAAAACATTGCCAAAACAAGTTAAAAATCTAAATATACAAGAAGACATCCCATGAATGGAAAGACTCAATACTGTTAAGATGGCAATTCTACTCAAATTTCTCCAAAGATTCAATCCAATCCCTATCAAATTCTCAGCAAGCTATTTTCAAGAATTGATAAACTAATCTTTTTTTTAAATTTTTTATTTTGAGCAACCTTACAAGATTTTAACAAAATAATATAAAATGTGTATAAAATATGCATATATTCTGGATATTGCAATTATCCCCAGGAGTGCCCCCCCAATTACTCTCCCTTATCCCTCCCTTCCCCTTCCCATTATAACTCTAAAAAAAGTATTAGATTGTAAAGCATTACATCTATCTTAAAATTCATATAGAAATGCAAGGAAGCCCAGAAAGATAAAACAATATTGGAAAATAAAAAGAGCTGGAGATTATACACTGCTCAATTTGAAAATTTTTGAGAGCTACATTAATCAAGACAATGTGGTACAGGGGCAAGGATAAACATAGATCAATGGAACAGAGAGTCCAAATTCAGCAAAAATGTCAAGAAAATTCAACAGGAAAGAAGTATTCTTCTCACCAGATATTGCTCAGGTAATTGAATATTTACATGAAAAAAAGATTAAGATATCAATCTCATTGGGCGGGGGATGTTCATGAAAATCAAAAGGAAGATCAGGAAAGGGACCAGGGAATGGGAGGAGGGGCAAATTATATTGTTATATTGCATTCATATAAAATATGTAACAGCAAAATCATCATTATGTACAACTATAATGCACCAATAAAAAGGTGAAACAAAAAAGATACCTACCTCATAAGCACAAGCAATAAAAGATAAAATTGATACATTAGACTTGAATAAAACTTGTACTTCAAAAGATACCATGGAGAAGTGAAAAGACAACCACAGAATGGGAAAAAAATATTTGCAAATCACATGTTTGATAAGGGGCTTTTACCTAGAATATATTCTGATTTTTTTACAATTCAATAATAAGAGATAAATAACTGGGCTGGACGGGTGGCTCAGCAATCAGAGCACTTGCCTAGCATGTGCAAGGACTCAGGTTTGAACCCCAACACATATACAATTAAGTATCAGAAAAACAAAAACCAGAGGAAAAATAAAATTAATTCTCTTTCTCTCTCTCTCTCTCTCCCTCCCCTCTCCCCTACACTCCCCTCCCCGAAAAAAAAGAGAGAAACAAATAACCCAACTTAAAAGTGGGCAAAGTATTTGAATAGATATTTCCCCAAAGAAGATCTACAAATGGCCAATAAACACATGAAAATATGCTCAATATCACTAGTTATTAGGAAATGCAAATCAATAAAAAATACCACTTCACACCTACTAGAATGGTTAGAATCTAGAAGTCAGAAAACAAGTGTTGACAAGAATGTTAAAATTTTGGAAACCTCGTACATTATTGGTGAAAACAGAAAATGGTGCAGCCATATCAGAAAGCAGTTTCACGATTTAGTAAAAAGTTAAACATTGACTTACCATACCACCCAACAATGCCATTCCTAGGCATTTAACCAAGAGAAATGAAAACATGTGTCTATAAAGCAAAACAGAAATAGGAACACTTTCACATAAATACTTATAGCAGCAGTATTCATAATAGCCAAGAAATGGATAAAAAGCAAATATCACAGCACAGTCTTTATATGGACTTATTGATCTTATCAATTTGAATGTCATATTCTCTGGCATTTTACATTTGTCTCTGAGCACTTGAAATATTCAGCAATGTATCAAAAGATTAAACTTTTCTCTGACTGCCGTGTTTGCAGACTTCTGCACTGCTCTGTCCCTGACCCTGCCCAACCCTTTCCTCGCTGTAATCCTTAAGTAAATCTCACTCACCCTTGATGGGAAGCTGTAACAGCAAAGTGTCCTAGATCTGATTTAAAATATTTGCTTGACAATTTTCATGGAATTAGGCCAAATGATCTTTGGCAAAATCATTTTCACTGAATGTGATTTCAGGGAATTGGTGTTTTGGTGTATTGCTTTTTTCATGGATGGATTTTCAATAAATTGAGTGCCATTGAACAACTTCCTAAACCTCTTGTACACCCTGCCTTCGTGTAGCTTCATTCTTTGTCCTCCTAAATGGGTCCATTAACAATCATGTGTCTCCAGCACAGGAGCCTCTCAGAAATTTCCAAGCTTTGAGACGTTCAGTTTGTTGGATAAGATTTGTTGACATGACTGGTCATAACAAAGGCAAAGGGTAAGCAAGATAATATGAGGTCTTATGTAGACTACTTATCCTCCCTTTCCTCCTCAATAGCCATGAATCCCAGTTTTTGAAATTACCCACAAGTCTAATGTATAAAGAAGAAGATAAACTCTTGCTGACGTGGAGCCATTAAGCCCTCCCATTCCTCCACATCCTTAGGTGCACACCTTTTCTTCTAGTGTCTTACCAGGGCCTCGAGTCAACAAGCATTCTACATTCTTAAAAATAACTAGTCTCATCCCACCATTTCTGTTCAGAGATCAGAAAACTGAAGCTCAAAGAATCCCAGTAACTTTAATTGAATTCCAGTGAAATAATTTTTAAAAGATAGGGTATTAATGCCCCCAAATATTAAAAAAAGAAAAATTATAGTTGAATCTTATTGTTTTGACACAGAAATCTCAAGTATCCAAATAGTTCTTCCCAATTTAGCAGTGGAAGAATATGGAGTACTACTCAAAACAGACATCAGATCAAATCCCACTTCTGTTTCTTCCTATGTAAATTTGGGCTATCTCTTAACCTATCGGAACCTCTGTGCTCCCTTCTGTAATGAATGGATAAAAATATCTATATTCCCAGGTTGCTGTAATCAAGCTAATATACGCAAAGTGCTTCAATGTCTAAATAGTAGATAGACAACATGTTCCTTCCTTTCCCTTCTTCTTGCCTCTTGCCTTTCACTCTGCTGTGCACAGGACCTACGACTTGAGGGTTGTGTCTGTCTTTCAAATGCAATCCTTCCCCAAAGAGCCACCAACTCTGGAAATAATCTGTGACCACAAGTCCAAATAAAGTTCACATTGATCAGTCAATGAAAACCCACAAAGCAAATAAATACCATAGGGAGTAGCAGACAAAGCTGAAAATAGTCATAACCCATGTAAATTTGCAACAGAATTATCACTTCCCTTTGATATCTCTCAAGCATTTATTGACCACATTTTGGCTCTCTACAGTCTTTTTTCCAAAATTCTACTGAAAATATTCCACGTGCTTATGGGAGTGGAATGAACCAGTAACAATTCTATACATTTCTAATCTCAGTACCATGCAGGCTCTCAAGGGAAATAATGGTGATGATCTCCCCAGTGACCACCTTCTCCAGTTCCCTAATCAAGGTGCTGGAGTCAGTGGCGGGGGGGATGTAAATGTGCCGGTGGAAGGAAGACTTCCATTGAACATTTGGAGTCTGTGACTCTCAGGTTTTAACACAAGCTTCATATGAAGTCTTTAGCTGGAAGAAACAGAGAAGAGATAAGGAAGAGAAATGTGGTTTTAAATATGGGAAGCAGGCTGGAGCGGTGGCTCCACGGTTAAGGCGCTTGCCCAGCATGCACGAGTATGTGAGTTCAAGCCCCAGCACCAAGTACACAGTGAAGTCTCAGAGCAATGAAATCCACATGAAAAACCTAAATAAAAAAGTTGTTTCTCTCTCTCTCTCTCTCTCTCTCTCTCTCTCTTTTTAAAAAAAAAAGGTTGGAAAGCAAGAGAGAAGAGAGAAGTATCCTAAAAATTAGTTTTCCCTGCCTTCCTGAGGGGTAAGAGGTGAGATGTCACGTGGAGGCTGAAACAGCCCAAGTGGCTTCACACGTTCATCCTCACAGTGAACTGTCTTCTGTTGAAAGACTTTTGTATAACAGTCACTAAGCGGGAAACTTTATGTTTACATTACTCTTTTTATTTAACATAATTACCTTTAGCCATAGGCCCCATCTAAGTCTTCTAATTCTTATTTTTGAAGGAAGGAGGAAATATTAAACTTGGACCCAAAAAATGGAAATTTGATTCTAATGTTAAGATATGAAGTCTCTCCATTGAGCTCAGTCCAATTCCTCTTAATATAGTCCTATGGTGCCCAATGCCAGTACGTAACACTCAGCAGGTTTTTTTTAAAGTGGCTTCACCAATTTTTTTTAATAGGGTAGCATTGTCTTTGTTTTTAATCGACAGGTAAGATTATATGTACTTAAAATATACAAAATGGATAAACCCAGAGGACATTGGTCCTCCGTGGTAAATGAAATAAGTAAGGCACAGAAAGATAAATACTGCATGATCTTGTTTATATGTGGAATCCAAAAATGTTGAGCTCGTGGTAGTTATCAAAGGTAGAAAGGTTGGTGTGGGAAAATGTTGGTCAAAGTTACTAAATTTCAGTTAATTTGTAGGAATGTCGTCAAGAGATCCGTTCTATAGCAGAGTGACTATATTCTTAAAATATGCTGAGAGTGAATATAAAGTGTTCTCAACACAAAAATAATGGCAACATAAAATCATATCTTTAGCTAGATTGAGTCATTCCATAGTGTGTGTGTGTGTGTGTGTGTGTGTGTTGTGTGTACTTCAAAACACTGTGTTGTACACAGTTCGCCATTTCTTTTACACTATAAATCAAACTGCTTAGTGTGACCAAAAAACCTGGTGTGCTTTGGTCCCTACTTATATCTCTGACAGTGTTTTTGTTTGTTTGCTTGTTTTTCCATCTCCTCCTTTAATACTGTGTGCCTTGGACACACTCAATTCTGTCTGTCTCTCTCTCTCTCTCTCTCTTTCTCTCTCTCTTTCATTTCCCCCTCCCTAGAGTCCCACCCACCCCTTCATACTTTAACTTAAATAACTCCTCACATTTTCAGACTTCAGCTCCAGCTTGCCCTACCTTGGGAAGTCAAGGCTGCATCTGACAATCCCTTAGACACTTCCTGTCCTGACTGTGGGCAAAGCACTGTAGCCAAATATTTCACTTGCTATGTGTCTCATCCACCTCACAGTGCCCTAAGACAGAGCGGGGGGGACTGCTTGGTTCAATGTTTACTGTATCTCAGGATATATAAAAAATTTAAAACTAGAAGAAATAGAACCCAAGGCAATCAGCAAAAAGGAAATAAGAAAAGGAAAGGAGGGAGGGAATATAAAGACGACGAGACTTCTTTGCACCAGCATCTCTCATTTCTACTCTTTTATTGATGTTTCCAACCCTAAAATCCCAGAGCTTATGGCTCATGAATGGGGGGAGGGGAAGAACATGGAGATGGGAGTTGCAATTCTGGGTCTGCCACCAACTTGGTGTGCAGCCTTACTTAATCACCAAACATGTGTTCATCCTGCATCTTAGTTTCCTGCTCTGTAAAATGAGAATGTAAGACTAAGTCATCACCAGGGTCATCTCTATCTCTTGCAATGCCTGATTCTTGCATGGAGCATGGGTGAGATTTACCACAAACAGAACTTTAGGAAAATATCAAACACTGCTGCTCAACTTCTTTCCATAGATCCTTGAACCAGTGCCTGATAGACTCCTGGAGTTGGAAAACATCCTAACCTTCTCAGGGTATTTCCTGGGAAAGGAAGCCCTCAAAAGACATAAGTGGAAGTGTCAGAGGCAGACATGAGTCCCAGCCCCTTTCTCAGTGACTTCACCAAAGCAAAAGCATTAGGTTATAATAATTGCTGTGACCCAGGTTGTCAGTCCAGTTCTACCTTGAAGAGAAGAATTTGGGTCTGACTTTCTGCCCTTACTTACTTCTCTCTCTCTCTCCCCCTCTCTCTTTCTCTCTCTCTCTCTCTCTCACACACACACACACACACCAAATCACATCACTTCGTTTATTGCAAGGGAAAGTTGCTGATGAAATATTTCTTACCCAGTCATGCATAATTGGTTTAATGTCCCCGTCTTCCAAGAGCATTTGCATTTTAATAGGGGACAATATTTTATTAGTATTAATGTTAATTATTAAGTATAATAACTTTCATTTTTATGGCGCTTTAGAGTTTACAAGGCACATTTACATACAGCATCAAATTTACACTCACAAAGGTGAGGAGAGGACCATGTTTCTGTGTAGTTACCTCGAATTGCACTTTCTTCCTGTGGTGCAACTCTTCCCTTTACTTGGGGGAAGAGAGATATTTAAATCAAAATATTACATGCAAACATGGAACAGTTCCAAACTCTATTTGATCTATGTAATGAGGAGAGACTGTAAGGCATTCCTACATTTTATTAGGAAATTTCTACTTTGTCATTACTAACAAATAATGCTCATTATAACAAATTTTAATAATGAAATTTTACCTCAAACAAGAATTCTCAGTATGAAATTTTTTTAAATAGAGAGAAAGAGAGAATCAGCTTTATTCATTTTTTCATCTGGCCTTTGTTTCCCCAAAACTTAGTCATGCATATGGTCAGGGGTTTGAACCCGGATCTTTGCACATGCCAGGCAAGTACTCCAACCACAGAGCTACGGTTCCACACCCTTCCCCATTATGAATTTTTTTACTGGAAAAAATAATCAGAAGTCAAAAGTAAAAGGTCTAGCTCCATTCATGATTATACGGAAAACAGCAAAGATGATCATGAGGACTTTTGTCTGGTTTCTAAAGTTGTTCCTTTGTTTTCCCCTCACACATGGAGATTCATCCAGGAGGAAATCATGGTGGTTCTTTCCTTACCAGATCTTAGTCCTCTGAATTCAGTCATCAAAAGTTTTCAACAGAAGGAATGAAGGTACCAGAGGGAGTTTTGCAAATCTTAGTCTAGCAGCCATTGAAATCAATTAAAAGACTGAATGTGGGAGATATGTGGCCAGGAATCCAGCTAAGACATAATCAAGGTCCAATCAAGGGTAGCAAGCAGCAAAGAGAGGAGAAAGGTGGAATGTATGCAAGTAAAATAAATTCATCTTTCCTCATCTCCAGTATTGATTGAGGTATTACCTTCTTGCATGACACAACATTCCCCCCCCCATTATTAATTTTGCCAAGAAGTTCAAGCAGAAGAAGAATGAACTCAATATGCAATTGGAAACTAAACTCTTTTTTCTCTCCAATCTGCCCAGCCTTCATTGAATGGTTAGTAGGAAGAATAAGAAACAGGAACAAGAACAAAAAAAGGAACTGACATTAAAAGCAACACACATGACCCACTTATTGGATTTAATAGATATAGATCTCTAAAACATTATGCTAATGAGATCAAGAGTATAGGTGACAGGATGTAGAATATTATCAGAACACTGACGTCTGTAATAATCAAATAGAAATCCTAGAACTACAAAATACAATTATAAAACACTACAATAAATAAGTACTGTAGATTCAATACAGCTCATAAAAGAATCAGTGATCTGGAGGATATATCAGTAAATATGTATAATATATATATATTTTTGAAGCCTATGATGAGGAAAGAGTATTAAAAACCCAAAATTAAGGGACTAAGGGACAAAAGGCCACTATGGAGAATTAACCACAAGCTAGATGCTGTAGCTATCCTAATTTAGATTCAGTGTTTCTTCAGGCAAGGAACAGTTTTGGAGACAAAAGTAATACTTTTTAATGATTAGAAAAATCAGTCCATCAGAAAATATGATCATTCTACATGTGTGCACACCTAAAGATAGTGTTAGATTACATGAGGCAAAAACCAATAAAACTATAAAGAGAAATATGTAAATTTTCAATCATAGTAGAAAATTTAAGACAACTCCCTCCATAGTTGATGGAAAATGCACACAAAAAATCAGTAAACATTAAAGACCAGAAGGATACTGTGATCTAATTGCCACTTATCAAACTTTGCAAGCAAAAGTAGCATTTTTTTCAAGAATCAGATTTACCAAAATTGATGTTATACCACACCATAAAACAAATTTCAACACATTCAAAAGACTTAAATCACTTTAAATATATTTTATGGTGACACTGGTTATAAATAAAAAATCAATAATAGATGACTAGAAAATCCTCAAATATTTGAAAATTAAGTAGTTCTCTACTAAATAACACACATGTCAGTGATAAATCAGACAGGTTATTAGAAAATATGCTGTGATATTGAAAATAGGGCATTTTAAAACTTGTGACATTCAGCTAAGTTTGTACCTATATTAGAAAGGGAAAAAAGCTGAAAAGTCAGCAGTCTATTCACCTAAGAAGTTTAAATTTTTAAAAAGAATATCAATTAAGCACAAAGAGAAGAAAAGAAAGAAAGTGTAACAATCAAGATTAATGAAATAAAATTCAAACATGGAATGGAGAAATCAATTGGTTCAAAAGATGATTCTTTAAAAATACTAATAAATCAATGAATCTACAGGAAGGTTAATCAAGAGACAGAGATAAAAAAGTAGATTATTAAGATAAGGAATTAAAAAATAGATAACATATTATATCTAAAGATATTAAAATACAATATAATTCAAACAAAATGTAAGAATTTTGGAACAATAAATTTAATAATTTAGACAAAGTATATCAATTATAAAAACAGACATTAAATGAACAAATTACCAAAACAGACACAAAATGAAATACAAAGTTTGAACAATGTTGTGTCTATGAAAGACATTGAACTTGTAATTGAAAATCTTCACAAAAAAAGAGTCTGTAGCTTTTATTCTATAGGATACGATGGTTTCACTTCTGAGTTCTCTTCCAGACACTTAGGGCTAAGAAAGAATACCAGTTTTATATAAACTCTTCTAGAAAAATAGAAAGAAAACTATTTCCAATTTATTTTATAAAATCAGAGTAATCTAATCCTCAAACCTAAGAGAATATTAAGACAAATAATGTTGTGGGGGGAATTGTCTCTCACAAACAAAATTTTTAATGAAATCAATTGGTGTTTCAAACTCAAAGTGTATGAAAAGTATAATACATCACAACCAAATCTCTTATTCCAGACATGTAATCAATAATGCTACTCGCCTTGACAAAATAAAAGGAAACAATCTTCTGATTATCTCTGTAGAGATAGAAAAAAATGATAAAAATCTCTCAATGAACTAAAAATGAGCAAGATTATTCTGATGAAAAGTATCTATGAAAATCCACAAGTAGCTTTGCCACTTTGGTCTGGAAAAAAATATTCATGGTGAAATATTGAAAGATAACCTCCTGAGCTCAAAACTGAGACAAAAATATCCACTGCAAATATTTCTATTCAAAATTGTATTGGGAGCCCTAGACAGTGTAATAAAGCAAGAAAACAGAACAGATGGCACAAGATTACAAGAAAGAGGGGCTGGAGTGATTCAGCAGTAAAGTACTTGTCCGGCATGCACAAAGACCTGGGTTCAAACCCCAGCACCACATTACATAGCCAAGTATCAGAAAAACAAAAACCAGGAAAAAATCTTTCTCTCTCTCCCTCTCCCCCTCCTCTTTCTCTAAAAAAATTATAAGAAAGAAATAATACAATTATTCATGGAAATTGTAATTGTATATAATATTCAAATCTAAAAAACTACATGAACTATTAGAATTAATAGATTTTATAAATGATAAAGCAATCTTTAAAACACCATTTACCAAAAACAATTATATATGGTAATAAACTTGATAAAAGATATTCCAGACTTCAAAGCTGTAAACAACAAAATATTATTTAGAGAAAATTTTGAAAGACCTCATTAGAGGGATTATGGGCCAGAACACTCAATATGCAAAGACATTAATTTTTCCCAATTGACATATATTCTCTGCAGTCCCTACCAAAGCCCCAGATTTGTTCAAGAAGATTAATCAGCTGATAGTAAATTTATAGGGAACTTAAAAGACTGAGAAGAGCCGATGAGCACAGAGAAGAGTTAGAGAAAGTACATTCATTACAGATACTAGGATTGATTATAGAGTTACAGATAATTAAGCCAACACTAACAAACACCCCAATAAAATCAAAAGTAGCTCACAGTAACAGACTCCCTGTGTAGTCACTTAATTCATTACAAAGATGACAGTACAGTTCAACGGACTGCACTTTGATAATCCTGACCCCCTATTTTAAAACAGATACAAAATTCGTAGATGTGTCATAGATCTGAAGAAAAATGTTAAAAACACTAGTTTCTACAAGATAACCTAGAAGAACATCTTGATACTGACCAGACACAAATTTCTTCAACAGGACATACATGCAAAATTAATCACAATAGGAAAAGACCAATGAATTAAATTTTTAAATCTTTTTAAAATTTCTCCATTTTTATTAATTAACACATTTTATTAACATATAAAGTCATGGGATTCACTCTGATATTTGCATACAGCATGGATTGATCATATCCACCCAACTTTCTCCTACTCTTACCTGCCCGCACCCATTCCCTGTCTCTAGTAATCACTTTTCCACTTTCTTGTTGATTTTGTGTGTGTGTGTGTTTTGAGTTTCTACATTTAAGGAAGAACATGTGAGGGGCTGGATCAGTGGCTCAGCAGTTGGAGTGCTTGCCTGGCATGCACGAGGACCCAGGTTCAAACGCCAGCACCACATACATAACTAAGTGTCAGAGAAACAAAGGCCAGATGGAAAAACTAGATGGAATTGATTTTCTATTTATTTCTCTTTCTCTCTCTCTCTCTTTAAAAAGAGAGAGAGAGAGAGAACATGTGAAACTGTCTTTTTGTGTCTAACTTATTTTATCATGATGTCTCCAGTTCCATCCATTATGCTGCAAATGACAAGGTTTCATTCTTTATGGCTGAATACTCCAGTGTGTGTGCACCATATGTCATAGGTTTACAGGCATGCTGGCTGACTCTATAGCTTAGCTTTTGTGAATACTGTCATAATTAACAGAGCTGCAGGTTTCTTTTGCATGCTGACTTCTTTTCCTTGGAATATATACCCAGGAATAGGATAACTCGGTCCTATGATAGTTCTATTTGTATTTTTCTTTTTTAGGAAAACTTCATGTTATTTTTCATAGTAGCTATACTAATTTACACTCCCACCAGCAGTACATCAGAATTACTTTTTCTCCACATACTCACCAGCATTTGTTATTTTTTCATTTTATGAATATAGTCACTCTAATTGGTGAGCTGGTATTTCATAGTAGTTTTGATTTGCATTGTCCTGATGATACAAATGCAAATGCCTACATCAAAATAACAGAAAGATTTCAAATAAACCACCTAATAGCACCACAGGGACTTAGAAAAGCAAAAGCAGACCAAACCCCAAATTAACAGAAGAAAAGGAATGATAAAGATTAGAGCAGAAATAAATGAAATACAGTCTAAAAGAACAATACAAAGAATCAATGAAACAAAAGAATTAGTTCTTTGAAGAGATGAAAAAATTGGCAAAACTTTAGGTAGATCAATTGAGAGAAATAGGAAAAGAAGGCGCAAATAAAATTAAAGATAAAAAGGAGACATTATGGTTGTTACCATAGAAATTCAAAGGATCACTATGGATTATCTTGAAAAACAATATGATATTATATTGGAAAATCTAGAAGAAATGGAAAAAAACTTCTAAATACATATGACCCTGCAAATTTTAAACAAAATTGTGTAGAAAACCTATAGACCAATAACAAGAGACTGGACCACTAATAAAAGTCTCCCAGCAAAACAAAGCCCCAGACCAGATGGCTTCACTGCTGAATTTTTCCCAACTTTTAAAGGACTAACACCAATGTTTCTCAAATTATTCTACAGAATTGAAAGGGAAGGAACCCTTCCAAACTCATCCTATGAGATCAGCATTACCCTACTACCAAAACTGGACAAGGACACAATGAAAAAATAAATAAATAGAAAAAACCATACACCAACATCCCTGATGAACATGGATGCAAAATTCCTTAACAAAATACTAGCAAATCAAATTCAACAGCACATCAAAAAGATCATGTGCCATGGTGACATTGGTTTCATTACAGGGATGTAAGGATAGTTCAATGTATACAAAGCAATACAACTTAAAAAATCTTTGCACCAAACAAAGACATAAAGAGTATAAAGAACTCAAAAAACTAGGACTGGAACCACTTTATGACCCAGCTATCCCTCTCCTATTTTCCCAAAAGAGCTAGAATTGGCATACTACAGAGACACAGCTATCTCAGTGCTTATAGCAGCTCAATTTACAATAGCTAAACTATGGAACCAAACTAGATACCCCTCACTGGATGAATGGATTCAAAAACTGTGACTATATATATATATATATATATATATATATATATATACACATACATATATATATATATATATATATATATGCTATTAGAGAGAACAATATCATGGTATTTGCAGCCAAATGTATGGAGATGGAAAAAATTATGCTGAGTGAAATATCCCAAACTTATAGACTTAAGGGATGAATGTTTTCTCTCATATGTAGAAGCCAGAGTAAAACCTAAGACTGGATGAGAGTTGGCTAAGTTTAAGTAATAAACTCCCCATAGTTAAAATTTTCACATAAGCTTGGGGAACCATATCTATGAAGGTGGTGGGGAGAAGGGAGGGAGGCAGGGAGGGGAGAGAGGGAGAAGAGGTTATCAATACAACTGGGAACATTCAACTCCCATGAGAAGCCCAACTATACACAGGCAGGCAGAGAAACTCAGAGATTTCAAAATTTAACATACATGTATATGCTCATTCCTATCTATAGCATGGGGGTAAAGCAGAGGAGACATGGGAGCAGGGAATGGATGAAGGGGGGAAATTCTGGACTAGGATCGGCCTTAGCTTACTTTATCAATATCCACGTATGCATGAATATGTTACAACAAGTCCCTCCAATATACAAGACTATGTCAAACAAATAAAAAAGGAGTGTGAGGAGCCAACCCATGATTTGCAAGAAGGTATTTGCAATTCATGTATCTGACAAAGAATTCAACTCCAGACTATGTAAAAAAGTCCCTCAGTTAATAAGAAAAAGTCAAGCAACAAAAAATGAGTAAAATATTAAGCAGACACTCCACAGCAAAAGACCCCCACGTGAATGACCAATAAGAAAAGGTCCTGATAAAAGTCAAATGTTCTCTGTGATAAATGGACACTAACCCAAAATAAGGAAAAGATCGGAAGAATAGACAAAGGGGAAGGAAACGGAGGGAAGAGGGATGGGAAAAGGAAAGTTTGTGGAATGAATTAGACTTAAATTTCCTATGTTCATATATGATTATATCATAGTGAATCTCATTATTATGAACATCAAGTAGACACTAATTTTTTTAAAAAACCTATTAGAAATAACAGAAAAATCAGTAGGGAGAAAAGAACAGAGTATGGGAAGGAAGGAGGGAAAGGGGAAATACTAGGGACTGAATTAGAACAAGTTATACTCCAGCAGAACATTCCCGCAAGGCTGGCAGGACTGTAAATGGCACAACTTTAGAGAACCATTCAGTGCTGTCTTCCAAAGCTGAACACACAGACTCTGATGCAGAATTTCTTCCTCGGTATATATCAAACTACATACCAAACAGGAATGGATGCATGAGTGTCCTAAAGAATGTGAACAATGCCCATAATAATAATCATGGAAAAACTGTAAACAACTTACATGTTTTCAACAATAGAATAAATAAATAAAATGTTGTATATCATATAACAAAATATGTATAGTAAGGGGATGTGTAAACCATTGCTGCACACCATCATGGAGCGAAACATCGAAAACATTATGTCGAACACCGGAAGCCAGACTCAAAAGAGTATGTATTCTATGGTCCCATTGTTGTGAAGTTCAAAATTAAAAGCCAATGTAGTGTTTACCTCCCTTGGGGATATAGTGATAGGAAGGGAACTTCAGGGGTCTGGAACATTGGTCACAGGCTATTTACTGATCTAGGTGCTAGGGGCAGGGGAATGTTTATACTTGAAAATTTATCAAACTGTACTTTTATGATTTGAGCACTTTTCTAGTACTGTTTTTTTTAAGAGAGAGAAGAACGGTGAGAGAGAGAGAGGATCAATTTTTATTTAGTTTTTCATGTGACTTGTTGCTCCAACATTTCATTGTGTACCTGGTGCTGGGGTTCGAACCCATGTCCTTGTGCATGCCAGGCAAGGGCTGTAACCGCTGGGCCACTGCTCCAGTGCCTCTGAAATTGTCTTATAAAAGATGCATTCAGCTAATAGACAAATTTGTGTAGCATTGCAAAACCTGACCAAAACTATGTTCCAGCTCTTGGGACTATTGAATGTTTAATCCATTTTTTAAAAATTATTTGTTCAAGACACCCCAACTAAATCCTTGGTGTGGTGCTATTGTGCTATTAAGCAGGAGAAAGGGTTTTTTTTTTTTTTAACTATCTTTTAAAAGAATGGAACTATGTCTACCAGGAATAAATTAAATTTAATATCTCAAATACTATGTGTATTTAAAAGATTGCAACATGGAGGATAACATTCTTTTAAAAAATAACTAGGTTTTAACAAAAGAACTACAATAAATGGTAAAAATGATAGGAAATTAAAAACAATATGCAAAGAATTTTGAGGTTAAAGGTTTTTTCCTGAATTACATGCTGGAACCCACAGCTTCAACTCTACTGACCTAATTCAGGACCTAAATGAAAATTTTAAAAGAATAATAACCAAAAAAAAAAAGCAATAAAGTTAGGATATCGCCTCTCTTGCCCCTCAAGTGCTTAGTTCCTTCACAGAGGCTGCAGGTTGGCCGACTAGACAGCATGCACAAGCAACAGTGAGTGTAGACCTAAGCACGTGAGCACCAAATTTTCCTCTTCTCTGAAGCCCTGTCACACCCTCTGTCCCTGGGGCAGCCCAAACACAGCTACTTGATGTGCCCAACAGATTGGAGCCCTGGAAGCTCGGTAGGGAAGCAATTCCAAATGAATATCAGCCCTGTAATCCTCACCCCCAAGTCTATACCCTTGTAAAAAAAAAAACACCTAGTCTAGATAGTAGACAACCCTTTTTTTTGAGTGGGGGCTGAGGAGGGCAGAGGAAGAACTCTGGAAAGGAGAAGGAGAGTCAGGGGATGGGAAACCAACAATGTGGTTCACTTTCAGGAAGTTGCTAGGCTGGATCTTTGAGAGCAGCTCATGTTTCTTCAAGCTGCGTTTTCTTTGAGGTCCCCCACTCCGGATACCCCAGTGCCCTCCACTGGGCCCTGGCCCTTGCATCACCACCAGCCAGGGGAAGGAGCCGTGGCATGGCAGCGGTCACAGTTCTCTTGGATAAGCTTTACCATAATCTTCATAAACCTCAATGCTCAAGGTGCAGAGGGAGATTGGAGGAAACTTGTTTTTCCGTTGGTTTCTTTCTGAGTGCTGTGGCCGACCATTCCTAGAACAGGAAACTGGAGAAATTTAGGTGGGAGACACTCTTCCGACCAGTCAGGTTTCTTCACCCTTCTAGGGTGCAACTGATTAGGAAAAGCTTCAGGGTTACATAACCCCCTTCCTTAGGGGTGGCTTCCCATGAAAAGGTGAATGGGCTGCTCGCTCCCGGGAGTCAGAGCAGGATCGTTGGGTTGTGCTAGCATCATCGCCTGACCCATTGCAACACCCCTGGAGGAGCAGAGCAGGAAATGGCAGCCCTTCATTCACTCAGCAAGTGTTTACTGAGCAGCCTCGACTGTAGGCACTGGAAACCCTTTTGAAAAAAAGAAACAGCTCTACCCTGGGGAACTCGTATTCTGGTGAGGAAGACAGAGAACCGTAATAAGTAGGCAAAGTGTGTAGTGTGTTAGAAGGTGATAAGTGAAACTAAGAGACAAGGGGGAGCCGTGGCAGTGGGTTGCAATTTTAAACAGGGTATCAGGAGGCCTCCCTGGAAAGAGGACATCTGAGCCAAGAGATGAGGATGGCAGCTACGCGATTAGCTGGAAGGCAGCACAGGCCTCGGGCAGCAATGTCCCCGTGTGCCAGGGCAGGAGGAGCACAGTGAATGAGGCAGAGAGAGCAGGAGATGCATGTGATGGGGGAGGGCAGGTGGGGCTCTGCAAGTAACTGTGCAGACTTTGCTTTTAGAGTAAATAAAGTGGTAGTCATTGCTGTTCTGAGCAGTGACAGAATAAGATCACTCACCCTGGGGCACGCTGTAGGGTGAGAGGAAACACAGAAAGATCCTCTAAATATTATTAACAGCTGTTCACATTGGAAGCCCCTTTAAGCTTCTGGGTCAAGCTAGATGACCTACAGACCAAGCCCATCCCCATTGGCCTGTCAGTGGGTGCTGGGGGAGAGAGGGTAACAGCCCATGTGTTTAAAGAAAAGACTTAAATCATCCACGCAGCCCATCAAGAGTTGAAAAAGAAATTCCGAGTGTGCCCTCGCCTCTCCTCCAACTTCCTAGTGACCAAAGAGTCAGATTCCAAAGACAGCTGGCATGATGCAATCTCCACACTCAAAACAGCCAACTAAATGGCTACTCAGGACCCTGGGGACTCTAACTCGTGCTCTCGCTCTTTGACCTGGCCACCCATGCTGCTGTATGGGACGCATTCACTTTCTAAAAGAACAGACAGGGCACTGTTATTTCAGAGGAGCTCTTTTAAAGCCATGAGTTCATTTTGAGAGGGGCTCTCGGACTCTGAAATAGGAATTTCACTGTTCCCCACAGCATGAGAGCAGGGAGATAGACTCAGGAGAACTGTCATGAGGGTGGCACCCTCACCCAATTTCCAACAAATGATAGCAAGAAAGTGAGGTAGCAGGTGATGTAGAGAAATCCACCCAGTAAGAATCACTGGCCTTTGAACTTGAGAGCGAGAAAGTCATTTAGAATTTGGCCAATCCCGATGTTAATCCATAGTCTCCAGGTTCAAGTCCAACTGGCAGGTATGTTTGATTTGAACTGTACAGAAATTTTTTTAAAATTCACGTAAGCCGCCAACATTACAAATCAAAATATCTTATGTACAAAAGAAAAAGCTGTATTTCTTCCTTTTTTAAAAAAAATGGATGTCTGGAAATACTATCTGCATTCCCGCATGGCTAGTACAAAACAGTGACTGTCCCCATAGACTGGGCAAATGGGATCCATTTGACCCCAACAGCTACCACTCAGATATCCATCCCATTTCCCTTATTAGTGCTCTGGAGTAGTCAAGCTCTCATCTGACCCAACACCCTCTCCGTTCAACATAGAAAGCTGAAGCCTAGTCAAAGAAGGCAGTTGAGTTTCAATCACAAGATCAGTCACTTCCAGAAACGTGTGGTCCCACAAATGAAAGCTTCATGGGATTTCCCGTACACAGACCAGTCCTGGTAGCCAGGCCTCAGGTATACTCTGGGGTCAGGTTCTCGGTTAAGTTTCAGAATGATTTTTCACTTCGCTGTAATTCTCGTTCACTCGGTTGCTCACTCCATGTCCCACGTGGAGCTACACTGGGGATAAAGGTTTGCGTAAGCAGAGTTAGGGCACAAGCCTCACCAGAGTTCAGATGGGAACCACAGAGCACCAGGATCCAGATGAGTCCTGCTGGAAGCTGGTGGAAACCTGCCAGTGTGGCCAGCAGCACCAGACATTGGACTGGAATAGAAATAATGAGTATACCTGCTGCTCTCCCATCCCAGGACCATAGAAGGATGTCTGGGGCAGGAGGGTCTAGAAGTACCATTCTCCATGCACCATCTCTTTCATGGATACACAAAGACTCCAGCTGTTCTGGCTTTTGCCCATGCCCTGCTCTTCAGCAAGTTCTAGATCTTAGTGCATCTAGGGGCAGTCTCCAGCCTGAGGCTTTGCTATAACAGGAAGAAAAGAGGTCCATGAGTCAACAGGAGGCAAGGGAGCCATTTACAGGACCAGAATGTTTTTCTACTCATTTCTTTATCATTCATATAACAAACCAGTGCTTAGCACCTAACTGGGCTGGGTGTTCAGAAGATCTAAAGGCAATTCACACAGCAGTGTGTTCTGATGGAGTTCACAAAATCAGATTATAATCACATAGTGCAAAAGAGGCAGAGTGCCTTTCTTGAGCCTCGGTTTCCTCATTAGCAGTTGGAGGCTTCCACTAACTTCCACATAGTCTGACTATACAGTCAAATGAGAAAAATGGATGTTGGCACTCTTTACAAACTACAAAGAATGATTTTAGCACCTGATTACCATCATGTTACCTGTGCCAGGGGGTTTGGGCCTTGTAGAGAGCACTTTCGGTTAAATAAATATGGAAGAAGGGGAATCTCTTCCTTAAGGCAAAAAGCTAATAAATGTAGAAAGAATGATAGAAATAAAGAACAATCGTTTGGGGATGACTGCCTAGGATACCTGAGGCGTAGGTTGGGGGAAAGGGTAGGGGGAGGGCCTAGAAAGAATATCTAGGAGACTGGAGGGTGGGAATATGGGGGGGGGGACAATCATTTGGCAACTATTATAATAGTAATCGATTCAGATAAGAATCATCAATATATGATAAAGCTAGTGGCTTACCTGTGGAGAGTAACACAAGTTTACATAATAAACCATCTTCCAACAAGACACTTATTGATTACAAACAGGAAAACAGTAACCTTAGAGTGGAGAAAGCTGGCAGACGCTACCTTAATCACATAAAGTCAACATCACGGTAATGAAGAAAGCTGGCCTCGTGTGCCTCCTGCTAAAATGTATAGGAAATGATATAAGCACTTCTACCATATTCCAGCTGAAAGTACGTGAGCCAAATTTAATCATGGAGAGACTCCAGAAAGACTCAGATTCGGGCAGAGTCTACAAAATGTCCATACTTTTCTAAAATACCATTGCCATAAAAGACAGAAAATTTTTCCAGATTAAGGGGACTAAAGAGACACAGAGTCAGTGCCTGATTCCATATTTTCTTTTGCCATATGGCATGTGATTGGGGTAACTAGTGAAATCCAAATGAGATCTATAGATCAGGGAACAGCTTTTAGTTTAATGTTAATTTCCTAGTTTAATGATTAGTTAGTTAGTTGTAAGCTTAAAATTTTGACTGAATAAAAATGTCAAACAATAATGAAAGAGAGGTGCAACACTGATACCCTTAACCAGCCCAGAATCAGCACAAAGCGTGGCGGGAAGGCCTGGCTGAGCTCCCTGGAAACCCCAAATGTCTAACGTGCCTCATCCATCCTTTGTCCACCTTCAAGGCTTCCAATATTCATGACAAGATGTGAGATGATACTAAATGGGGCCATTCCCTCATTGATGGTTTCCCATAACTACCCATCCACACAGCAGCAGTGTCATTAGAACCAGCTATCATTCCCCAGCCAGCCAGGATCTTAAAAATTTATCTCCTGGAACCTATAGTCCACATCATCTCTTGCATTATGGATGAAAGACACAGAATACCATCTCCACTGCAGTGCATCATGCCACAAATAGATCATGTGGAAATCAGGTGTCCATTTGGTCCCGACTGCTGTATATAGCATATAATGGTCATTTGTTGCTCTGGACTCTTCTTATGCCACTGGGACCATGTGGTCAGCTCCAATATGTCCTGGAGAAAACATGGATAAAATGAACCTGGATCTTTACATTTTCTGGAGTTATAAAATGGCCAGCCCCAGGGAATGAACACAATGCAACCCAGCACCCCCACCGTGACTCAAGAACTGAATTGGACAACAGACAAAAAAATGTGTCCCCTCTCTTCATGGCACGAAGACAATCTAGAGAAAGGGCAAGAGAGCCCCCTTCTGCCCAGAGCTGGAATTGGTCTGTTGACCCTTCACACATTTCAGCCCCAGAATAGTTTGAAATCAAGCAAGAACACACATGTGCTTCCAAACACTATGTTTCTAAACACTATGCCACAGTTGCTCCTCAAGCCAGCACCTAATATTGCACCTTTATCATCTCAATTCATCCCTTCAACAATCTCAATAGCCTAGCAGAGCAGCAGTAATTGTCTCCTCTAACAGATGGTTTTAAATAGGTAAGTCCATTAGTAAAGCTGCTTATTCAAAGACAGAAAGACTCTTTTAAAGTGTCTCTATCCTTAAAATTCAGTGACCGCAAAGGATTGCTTCTAAACTTTCCTGCACCCCTACCAGCATAGGTGGGATGTGCAATTCTGAATCATCCTGGGACAAGGATCAGGGAACAGTGGAAAAGAGGCATAGGAACTATCCACACTGACTTACATCTTCAGAAGTCAACAATATAAACTTTGCTAATTTTCCTGTTGGGGTACCACTTGCCTAGAGCTGCCTTTTCGTTCCCCGTGATTCACAGCTCTTCTCTCCCTTCCCTCAGTGACAGCTCAGGATGGAAATGACTATCGGATCAGAACAGCTAACCTCCTATCCTAGACCAGGACCAGGCAGTCCATAGATCCAGGACCACAGGAGTCAAGTCACTCACTCTAGGAATTTTTCCAAAGAGAAGAGAGGGGAGGAGGATGGTGCCACTTCCTGGAATGGTGAGGTTCCTAGCTCTGAAGATTGTGGGCAGAAGCAAGCTATAGGAATTCCACCTCTGCACACAAACCCTTGAGAAATACAGACACATTTCTTTGCACAAGGAGCCACACATAAGATTATTTTTTGGTTGGAGGAAAAAAAAGATGACACAAATATTTATCATGGTGAAATAAATAATATCCCCATTAATAAATACTAAGCATCTACTTAAAAGAATGCAGTAGATGTAGATGTAATTTCAAAGAAAAGTCTCAGTGACATGAGAAAAATTTTTTATGTTAAAACATATATATACTGAGAAACCTAACATGTACATAGAGACACAGAAGTTGCTAGAAGGAAACATGCCAAAATGTTAATAGTGGTTCCCTCTGAGAAATGTCTAAAAGGGACTTCAGCTTGATCTGTAACATTTTACTATATTGCCATTTTTTTCTTAAAATTCACTACCTTTCTACAGGACACTTTGAATATCAACTGGAGCATGGGGAAAACTTCTGTTTTTCCAGAACCAGCCACTATTGAAAGCTACCAAAATGGGGCCTTTGTGGCTCAAACAGTTGATAGGATTTTAGAAAGATGGATCCATATATCAGCCACGCATCAAGTCAGAAGTTGCTTCCTGACACTGAAGACCCTTCCAGTCCAAGGACTTCTTGGTTCTAAGTGTTTGTCATTGCACTGTGCAATGTTGAGGCCTGATGAGAGTCGCATGGATGCACACTGACAGATTTGGAGCGCTTCCCAAAGACAGAATTTTATGTTGTAGCAAAAGAGCAGGCTTCTGTGGCTAACCAGCCAAGCAACCTGCATCCACAGCGAATTGCAGCAGCTTTCTCCATCTTCCAGAGACCAAATCCATTCAGAGGCTGCCATCTGCTTATCTGGGAAGTACCTGCCTGGCGCTGATGGTGGCTAGAATTGTCGTTTCTGTACCCGAACATCAAGAGATTATGGCTTCGCGAGGTGAATGCTGAGAAGAGGAAAAAAAGAGAGGAAAAAAAAAAAACAGAAGACCAAACCGGGACATTAAGAAAGTAGCACTCCAGTGGTGGAAGAAGATGGGTCCCCCAACCCCACCCCTGCTAAAGGTGAGACTGTGACCATCCAACTGCACTGCATCATTCATGGCGAAAGTCTGCACAGACTTCATGTTCTACAATGGCTGTGCTCGACTTGAAAAGTAAATTCCGTTGTGGTGGCTGTTGTCATCCTAAGGGTTTAGAACCAACAGACTCTAGAGGCTCTGTTCCTGACAGATAATGATACCGGAACACAGAAATGTTTGGCAGCATAGCTTAGAGGGAGAAATTAATTAATTAATTGGTCTTAAAAATGACTTGAGAAGAAATAGGAAAAGTGTTGTTGTTTGAATCGGAAGATCAGGGTTCAGCACTCAGTGCTGCTGCTTACTAATGGTATGGACTTGAGCGACGTGGCAAACTTCTGAGTCACAATTGTCATCTATAAAATATGGTCAATGGTAACCTGCAACTACTCACTGTGGTCATATAAGACTAATAAAATAGTTTTCATTAGCCTTGGTTTATAAATGAGGAAACTGAGGTTCAAGAGATTAAGTGAATTTCCCAAGGACACACAATTAATGAATGGCAGAGTCCGGTTTCAAATCCAGGTTCATGTGGCTGTACTGTCTTGGGTCCTTCCATGCTGCCTGCCTCTACTGATGTGTTGGGTTTAATATCAGTTATTTGAACTCCACCCATTCTTTGCTCCCATCCTCCAATGCTTGGCATAGAGTTTAGCACACAATCGGTGTTCATCACACATTTTTTTGAAAGAACTGATCCAGAAATCAATGAATGAATGAGCTAAAATTGACTCATTTTCAACTACTATCTAGGAACATGATAGTTCCTAAAGTCAAAAACATATTTCTCCAAATTTAATGTGAGTGCTTCAAATACTAATGTGTACGTGTACTTGCAACTGTAACACATGCATGTATGTCCAAAAGAAAAGGAACTCGAGAAAACAGACAAAAGCAATTGCCATTATGCTAGCGGCCCTCACATTTTCCACGGATGCCAAACCCCTGTTTTGGAGACCTGGGAACCGTGGAAGTTCCTCAGCAGACAGCCCTCACTTTTTTTGCAGAGGGGAATTATCTTTGAGGAACAATTCTAGCTCCTTTCTCCATCAGCATTTGGTGCATAGAAAAGGTCAGGCTTGCAATTGTCTGCATTTCCAAGGTTCTGGCTTAAAGTGAAACATCAGAGAGCTTTGTGATCAAATAACTGACGTGATCAGGTGACCTTTCATTACACAATACAGGCCACCGGGCCTGTCTCCCTCTTGCCTTGCTGGAGAGAGGGGGGTCTGTGGAATGCTGACCAGCTACCACTGGCTCCGGCCTCTAAACAACACCCAGCTGCTTTTACCACTTGCAGTTTGCTTTAGAAGGCTTCAGTTCTCTGCTTTCCTCCAGCTCTGGTTTTCAGGCTGTTCTGGAAACTTTAATGACCTCATAGGATCCCATAGCTAGCACGTAAAAGTCGCATTCTTATTCCACCACCTTTGGCTGTACTATTGGGCAGAGGGCTGAGACTCTCCTTTCTCCTCTGAAAGATGGGAATAATGATATTTCCCAGCTAGAATGCAGACTTCCATGTGTACAACTGCAGAATGCTCATCAATTGGAAGGGTAGATGTTGGCATTGTTCATAGATAAGTGTAATTTTTGATGAAAGGAGAGATTAGGTTCCATAGGCTATATGGGACCATGCAATTGTACCCCTCTTTCAAGACCAAGTTCAAGCATCATCTCCTTGGGAAGCCCCTGAACCCCATCAGGCATAGCCTAGCAGACCCTCCTCTGTGCTTCTCCCCGTTGAGTGTGCACTCCCTTACTACATGAGGCACACTTATTTGCAACTCTCTGTCAACCTGTCAATAATCCCCCAGGGGACTGTGATTACAAGGGCCATGTCTCACGACTCCATCCATCTCCACCACTCAGCAGAGATCATTCAATAAATGCTAACCAAAGTCATCTACATGAAATTGTACAAAACATAAAGTTAGCTAAGGGGAGATTTATGATGCCCCTTTTAAAAATGACATTGATGTTTAGAAAGATGTTTTCTCTTAAGAAAAAAGAGCTGGTAACTGAACACAGAATGGGCCTGGGGTCTCCTGACCCAAGGCCAGCACTACTTCCACAGGATACAAGACACCAAGTGTCTTCTCCCCAGAGGCTGTCTGGTTAAATTTGAATTTCAAATAAAGCATAAATAATCATATTGCAAAACTGTGTCCTGAGCAGTAATTAGAATGGACACTTACTAGAAATAGATGTATTTTTTATCTGAAATTCAAATTTAACTGGAAGTCCTGTATTTTTTCCTGAATGTGGCATTTCTATTACCAGATTCCAACATGGACTTAGATCAGCTCCCCTCACCTGGCTCCCCTTAGCTCATGGAAGGAAGCACTTTTTATAAAAGCCAGAGAGGCAAAGAAAGAAGAACAGCACTGAGCCAGGTAGGAAAAATGGATTCCTGAAACCATTGAGGAGTTGCCCCAGGTGCCAAGGAAGACACATCCAGAAGGGCGTGAAGAGAAGCAGCCCAGATGGGACGGCAGGGACAGTGCTTTGTAGCCAGAGCCAGAATCCCGCAGAGACACTGCCCCTTCCATCCTGGGACTCCACAAAGTTCAAGCACAGATGTCACTCACCTCACAGGGTCATTGCATGATCAAATGAGATAATGCATGTGTTGCACTAGGGTCTGGTATTTAGCCAACTCCCCAAAGCAGCTTTAGTTATTATTATTCTTATTTTGAAGAGAATGAAACATAGCGCACATTGTATGTATTGCACATCTCCAGCCCTAAAATGAGTACTGTATTGTATTATCTCATGCAAGCCTCGTAGCAGTCCTTCAGGGCAGTGATTGTCATTAATCGCAGCTTTCTAAGGTGCAGAAAGCTTGACATATACCCAAGCCCTCAGACAGTACGTTGTGGAGGCAAGTTCTGAACCCCGTTATGTTCCTGCTGAGAGTCCATCTTTCGGCACTGTGCCCATTTGTTTGAAAGGACCATTTGGCATCTTCACGTTTTGATAACCCATTTGGTGCTAACATCACGAGGAAGACAGACTTGAAGTCACTTCCAAATGGCTTTATCCTGTTCCTTTTTGAAAGCCTCCTAACCCCTGCCTGAGGAGGATCTTGGGAGCTAGAAGGGCCTGTCCAGTGTTTCCCCTCAGAGATTGGGTACAGGAAGGTCCAGGCTGAAACAGGGCACCAGGACAGGGCCCTCCCCTCTTCTAGGTCACCCTGAGAGACCAGCCCCTGTAACCAAGCTGCACCTCTGGCTTATGACTTCCCATATGCGCTCTGGGACCCACTCGGCTCCATCTCTCTTGGCTCAGAGCCAGGGGTGGGCTGTGGAAAGACAAAAGTGTGGACAAGACTGAATGGAGCCCCCCCAATGGTCACACCCCCCCCCAGCCCCAATTCAGTTAAAGATTGCAGGAAGTGGTTTGTCCGTTTGGAAGCCATCTCAGCCCTGGGGCCCTTCTGAGAAATGAACTTGCAGTTCTCTAAAGATAGATTGCGCAAAACAGGAGGGGGCAGCCCCCAAGGACCCTCCAACAGCAATTCTCCTGAGGACTTCCAGTGAGCTCCTCCAGGGCCCTCACTCCCTCCCCGCCCAGCTCTGAGCAGCTGTCACCCCTGGATGGACCAAATCAACACCCCACTCTTGTGCAAGGCTCAGCTTTCATGTCCCCAGCGAACAAAATTTGTTCTGAAGAGACAGGGGGGAGAAAACATTAAAAAAAAAAACAGGGGGAAGGAATTAAGGGCAATGGGGGCAGGGTTTTCAGCTGCTCATGTCATTTACTTTCCATGGGATTTCAACTGTAATTTCAAACTGCATCTGGGTTTTCTGAAACCATGTGATTTGACGTGAGGTTCACAGAGAGTTTAGGCCTCTCTCCAAAATTTAGTTCTTTCATGCCCAGAAGAACAGGTGGCAAGCTCTGGGAGGGCAAAGTGATGTGAAGAAGCAGAGGATCTGGTCCCCTGGTGCGGGGAACAAGTAAATAAGTATATTGGCCATTGACTTGGCCAGGCTGGAGGCTGGGGACATGAAGGCAATTCCACTCAGAAATTGAAATATCCTAGCAAACACACAGGGCTGACCATGGGAATAGCAAACTGCGCCATGGTTTTTTACTTGGGACAATGAGTTTTCAAACAACTTCTGTTAAGAAAAGAGGCAGCCCACCAAGAAGGGCTAAAATGGGCTAGAGGATAATATGCTGCTAACCACACCCCTCGGTTACCACTCTGCTGAGAAGCGCTCCCTCACTTAGGCTGCCCTCAGCATTTATTTCAGTTTGTGGCTCTTTTCTGCCAAGCACTGGAGACCAAGACACAATGAGCTTAGGGTCGAGTGAGAGAGGGAAAGTCGACCTTGCAATTCAGAGTAAGGGCTCAAGTACCGCCAAGCATAGGTTTGCAGAACACAGAATGAGCACCTCTCTGGAGGGCAGATGGTGGCTGAACTGGGTTCAGAAAGAAGAATTCACCATGAAGACGAAGTAGAAAAAGTTGCTCTCACGTGAACAGATAGCCTGTGCCAAGGCAAAGAGACATAACACAGAGGGAAGCTCTGTAACCACTCCGGAGGGAAGAATGTGGCCACAGGGGGATGGAGGCCCCCCGTGCACTTGGCCATGAGCTTCAGTGGACAAGGGCTCCAAATGACCCAGAGTGGACTGAGAACCCACCTGGAACCCTGTGAAAGCACCACGGGGCTTGGCATCACACCATCAAGATAAACCTCATCACTTCACTATCAGGGGCCCATGGTGGACCTGCCCATCATGCACGTCCCAAAGCCCAATCCTGGATCGCCATCTGGAGCCTGAGGACATGCTCGTACCTCCAGCCACCTCGCCTCCCTGCCTGCTTGCTACCTCCCAAGGGAGCCCTCTTAGTCCTGCATCTGCTCCTGTTCTCTCCTCCCTACCACCAGCCCACCAGTCCACTCTCCGTTCTCCCCGTCCTGATTCTCACCTCTTCCCCACAACCTTACTTCCATTTAACCTCAGCTTTTCCAGCCCATGCTTCTTCCTCCTTCCTTTCCTTCATTTAAACCTGACCCAGCAGCCCCAGGGGGTGCTGTTGACTTGTTCCCCACACACCATGCACCTCAAGTGACAGTCAGGAGGGTCCCCAGACCTCCCTATTCCATAACCTGGCAAAGCCTCAAAGCTGAGTCAAACTCAATCACCTTCTCTGCTTTTCTGTATGGGTGGCTGAGCATAGCCAGAGAAAACTCCAGAGCTGTGAAGCAATGCCACATCTCCACCACTGGGCTACAAGGGTATAATCTTCAACACGCTCAATGTTTGGGAATCAAGATCACTGGTCAATTCTTTATCTTCTGCAATGTAGCGACCTCTTCCATTTGCTTCCACGATCTTTTCTATTTTAACCATTTTATCATTTTGAACATGACCTGGCAGAATAATTCAAAATGTAGGTACATACTACTTAAATTCTTGCCTAACGTCTGCCAGAATCCATTATTCCTATATCTACTCCCTCTCCCTCACTCATCACCAGATGATATATTAATTTCCTATTGCTGCTGTAACAAACTACCATAATTAGTGACTTAAAATGACTCAAACACGGGCTACAGCAGTGGCTCAGCAGTTACGGCACTTGCCTGTCATGTGCAAGGACACAAGTTTGAACCCCAGCATCATGTACACAATGAAGTGTTGGAGCAACGAAAAACAGATGAAAAATGATATAAAATTCATTATCCTCTTTCTCTCTCCCTCTCTCTCCACCACCAAAAGAAAAACAAAAAATGACACAAATATGATTAGGGGTATAATTCAGCCACCTAGCACATCTGAGGTTTGATCATCAACACCCCCTGCCCCACTAAAAGTAAAAATGACACAAATGTGTTCTCTTATGATTCTGGAAGTCAGACCTACAAAATGAGTCATAAGGCACTGAAACTCAGTTTTGACAAAGCTGGTTCCTTCAGGAGGCCCAGCAGAGACCCTGTTCCTTGCCTTGTATCCCTCTGGTGGCAGCCAGCACTCCCTGTTTGAAGGCCGACAAGAACAGCGCACTACAGCCCAGTAGTCCTGGGCTCAGGCAATCCTCCTGCCTCAGCCTCCCGAGTAGTTGGTACTACAGGCATGTGCCACCACACCCAGCTCAGTACATGGCTTTCATTGTCATGCACAGCCTTCTAGAAAATGCATCTTGGGGCTGGAGCGGTGGCTCAGCGGTTTCGGTACTTGCCTGGCAAGCACGAGGACCTGGGTTCAAACCTCAGCACCACGTACACAACTAAGTGTTGGAGCAACTAAGGCCACGTGAAAAACTAAATAAAGTTGTTTCTCTCTTTCTCTGTCTCTCTCACTGTCCCTCTCTCTTTAAAAAAAAAAAAAAAGAAAGAAAAAAGAAAGTGCATCATCTAGTTACCCCAGGCCCATTGCTCCTCTCCTGGGTTACCAGAATTCCATATTTCTTCTATTCCATCATATCCATAAAATCACCTTTCCACTAATGACCAAAGAAAAGGAAAAGAGAGACCATGGGTTCATTCTCAAGAGCACAAATATAAAAGTACAAATCCCACCAAAGTTCAGAGCAGTTAGTAAATTAAAGAAAAATACACACATACACGCACATGTGCGTGCACATACATGCATGCATCAACACATCCTTCATGCTTTTGTAATAATGTAGCTTTTAAAAATGTTGCACCACACACAAAAGTGCCAGGAAGCTGTATGAGATCAACTGAAGAACAGGTGCTTGACCTGTAATCAGGTCTTCTGTCACTAGGTAACATTTAACCACAAATCATTGCACTCATGTAAATCATTCATTCTATGATTATGGGTCTATGTGTTACAATAAACCTTGAACAAACTTTTTAACAAATGCTTGAAAAGCAACCTCAGGTAAGAGCACCAAAAGCTTTGTAAAACACGTACTTCGTGTTTTCATGACATTTTGCACACAACAGGACTTGCCTAATTTGCTAATAAACATGAATGTTCTTATGGTGCAGCTGATATCACTCCCAACTCAGCAACATCATTCCTAATTACTACTGCTGTTAGCCTGGATCATCAGTACATTGTACCCAACTAAGAGCCTTTTTATTGCCTAATTTAATCTTCACAGTCCCTATGTCTCAATGGCAATATTGTTTGCATTTTACAGTTGAGCAAACTGAAGTTTAGCACAATGATGTCACATGCCCAAGTTTTTCCAGTTGGCAAGTGGCAGGTCCAACAGAGTGTTTCTGACTCCAGCATCCATATGCCAAACGGGCATCCAAAGACACTCTTGGTTTCCAACATATTAGTATATATTTCACTAGGCACTAAAAATAACAAAACTATAAGATGAAATGTGTTTTGCTTCATCTTTGCTGGTTTTGATACAATAAAATATTCTCCGATTTTATCTGTTATTAAGTTTAGAAACGCCCATTATTTATTTATTTATTAATTGCTATAGCAATGAAGGTGTAAGATACTATTCCTTGTAGATGGTCTGAACTCAAGTGAGCATTATAATCCATGTCTTAGTCAAGTTGGGCAAGGAGGCTACCACCATCAAAACTTTCTTCTGGCTCCTGCGGCACATCCAGCAGGAGTCTGTGGGCAGCTCTGTTTACCAAAGGTAATGTAATGAATGGCTCTTAAGGCTTCTGTCTGCCCATACATCGCCTTCTTCCATCCTCCTGTTGCCTTTTCTCTAATCTACTGATTTTTCTGCTATTTACTTGTAGTTTTTTTAATTAGTGTCTGTGGATATATGTGATGGTGAGATTCACTGTAGTATACTCACATATGTACAAAGGAAATCAGGTCAGCTTCATTCCACTGTTCCTCCCTTTCCCTGTCCCTTCTCCCTCCCTCTCAATCTCCTTCAGCTAGCCCACTTATCTTTCTTCCACTTTATGGAATATGACTGGTCCGAATAGCCTCCTCTTATGGGACTCTAGAGTCCCCTGGCATGTCTCCAAAATGCATCTGGGAGCACAGGGCTAGAACCTGGACTTGAGCATCTGGAAGCATTAAACCAACAGAAAATGAGCGTCTCCCTCTCCCTTTTCTCCACAGAGAGAGAAAGTGGGGGGGGGGGACTCTCGTTGTTCTCTCAGAGAACAGCAGCCACCGGGCTAGGCACCAAGTGCTGGAATATGAGCTTCTTTTAAACACTATGCCTGTAAGGACCCCTCTCCAGGACTACTTTACATCCATTCCCCTCAGTCTCTCAAGCCAAAACCAGTAAGAGTCAGTCACAGATGTACAAATCTGCAGGCAAGTGCAGAATGGCTGAAGGAGCAGCACACCAGAGGTAGCACAGAGGGCTCTGGCACAGTAGGGAAGAGCGGTAAAGTAGATGCTCATTCTTTTTTTTTTTATTATTAGCTGAATATGAACTTACAATTGAGGGGGAATCATTATCAAACAATCAAGAACAAATGTTTATTTACATAGTTAGCCAAGGATGATGCCATGTCATGGTTTCCCCCTTTGGGTTCCCCATGGTTCTATATTTTCCCCAAAAGAACCCCTGTATTAAATGGACTTCTCGTAGAGGTCAGAGATCTCCTTCTGGATTTATTTCCCCCATACTCCCTCCCTC